>CATIWO010124755.1:0-12239 GCA_949673435.1 Macaranga tanarius | reverse complement strand
ATTTAGCTTCATTAGTATTATTTCTGTAGCTAAAAATATTTAAAACAGCTACAGAATACTTAAATTCCGTAGCTAACTTTTAGCCACACCATTTCTTGCTACGGTAAGCTACGGAACTTATTTTTTGTGGCTAAATCATTTAGCTACGGAATTCTATACATTTAGTCACAAATTGATCTGAAGCTGTAGATGAAAATTGTTGTAGTGCACAAAAAAAATTAATTCTCACATAATTTAGCTAAATATAATTCTTTAATAATTTGGCTTGCTAAAAAATTATTTGCACAAAAAAAAGGGGGTTTAGGACATTCAACTAAAGCAATGAAGAAAGGAAATATTAATTTGACATTCAATTGAAAACAAAGAATTCAACCTTAGAAAGAAATTAAGATAAGGGTATTACAACTCTATATACTTTTTTTTTTGTCTTTATCCAAAAGTAGCTTCGTTATGTTAATAAAGTCATTTACTTATTTTTTTTTATTAATTTTTATATTTTCATTTTTTATGTTATAAATTAAATATAATATAATTTTTAAGTGCATCTAATACATACTTTTAAAAAAGGTGGAGTAATTTTTATGAAGTAAAATTTATTATATTATTTTTGTAATTTCTAGTGTACTTTTGCCAAACAATTTACATAAAAGTCTAACAATTTATTATTTTATTATATTTTTATTATGTTTATAAAGTAAAATTCATCCATTTGAAATTTAAACACTTCCATTACAACTTGGAAAGGCAAGTCATCACATGTGATCCACCTGAGTTATTGATTCAGTTTTCTTTTATAGACAAATTTCATTTTAGTTCTAAATTTATATTTAAAGTTCAAAAGGGGCCAAATTGATTATTGTAGAAAAAAAAAATTAAACATGTACTTTCTAGCTCAATTAACTTTATAGTTTACTAAAAATTATAAAAATATTATTTTATAACTTTTTATAAATAAATAAATTAATTTAAACAAAAATTAAAAAATATTTTTGTATTTATAAAATCATAAAAAATTTTAGATTATGAAAATAATAAATTTATAAAATATTATGAATTCTACATCATAAATTAATAATTAAATAATCAACAAACATTGATTATACAAATGTAAAATTTATTTCAATTTTAGATTGACATTATTCAAAACTATACATATAAATAAAATATTTTAAATTTAAATTAAAATAAATGAATATGTATTGGTAGTTTAAAACTCAAATTATTTATTATAAATAGAAATACTTTTAAATTTGTATTTTCTAACTTAATTTACTTAATAATATAAAAAATAATAAGAATTATTATTTTATAAATTTTCATTAATAAATATTTTATTCAAAATGACAATTAATATCTCCAAAATTTTTTTAATTTTTTTAAAATTCATAAAGTTATAAATAACTTAAATCAAATAAATCACATTTTCATCTATTATTTGACTAAACAATTTTTTTTTTGATAATCTATTTTGTTATTTATTTGTGTGTACCTAATATATCTCATATTGAATTATTCATAATCTAATAATTTTAATTTATGAATATCTTTAAATTATAACTATAAGTAATATTTGAAGACTACATTATACTTATAAAATATTAAAAATTTTATATTTACATTGTAAAACTTTAAAAATCAATTAAATAAGCAATAAAAATTATTTATAAAGATATAAGTTTTATTTCACTTTAAAATATAAATTATTCAAGTTTATGCTTGTAAATAAAATATTTTTAACTTTAAATTAAAATATATGAATATTAAAAAATTAATAATATACTCATCATTACAATTTCAAATAATCATAATATATAAGTGTGTAAATAAATTAATATTATCAATAAAAAAATTATGACTTAAAACAATAAAAGATTATTGAAAAAGTGTGAGGATCAAAATGATAATTTATAAAAATTATGAGGACTATAAAAAAAGTTTTTAGCTAAGAGTGGAACTAGACATAAAGATGTTTACAAGATACAAATTTTCTAAGTTGAGGTGTCTATAAAGTTAGACCTTAAATATAGGGAGAGTTAAAATTTTCTGTACAATATATATATATATATATATATGTTCAATATTTTCTTTTGAATATTCAACATTGTTAGGTGAATGATAATAATTATTATTATTATTTTTCAAACTGGAAAATGGGGCTTTCATTCAACTTAGTCAACGTTCAATACATCAATAAGGAAAACTGTTGGTCATGAGGGCATTAGATATGATGAGGGCATAAGGAAAACTGTTGGGAGATTAAGTTGTTTGAGGGCATTAGATATGGTTGATGTTGGTCATGAGGAGGACGAGGATGCATTCTGTCTTGCTGATTTTGAAAACCTCAATAGCCTTCGGGGAGAACTTGTTATAGTGGGTCTAGGAGATGTTAGAAATGTAAGTGCAAGTGCGGCCAGGCCAGCGTCACTCCAAAATAAGTCACAAATCACCATTTTGACTCTAGAGTTTGACGGAGAGCGAGGGGAAACGGGAGCAGGTAATGATGAAGAATTACTTAAAGTGTTAGAGCCACCTCCTTTAATAATGCGGAATTATAAACAAAAACAAGTTTGGATCACTTATCTCTTGATAATTCCACAATTTGATCAAATTCTCTATCACTAGATCAAGTGTTAATTACTATTGAAAAAATACTATATCACCACCACCCTATTTACTCTAGTTTTAATCTATTGATAGGAGAGTTTCAGAGAGTTTTCTTTTTTCTTCTGTGTATTGTCTATCTTCTGTCTTTTGTTTATATTATTCTTTTAATAACGTATACAGGAGCAACTGCCCTTTTGGCAATTGTCTCTAATTTTTTTATTTAATATTAATATGGGTTGGGTCAACCCGTCATGGGTGATCCGAATCCAAATTCTAATATTTCCCACTCGCACATGACAGTTATGACCCATTACGAGATTTTCTTTAATCAATAGATAAACTATTCATACTAGTAAATGGGTCATGCGACCTAGCGAGCAAAACCTGCACTTGGGAGCTTGTGACTATGCATCTGTTAGGAATAACATAGAAGCTTCTACCCTAAATAAAATTAAACATTAATCAATCAATTATACTAGCAGTACCCTAGATTTGTCCTTTTCAAATCACACTAACATCTCTAATCCCTCGAAGAGCATGTTTAAAAAATTTTCATTTTGTGTATCCATAATTAAGTCATACTTCTCTCAAGCGACAAGATTTGCTGGCCAATGGACACATCAGACAAAATCTTCCTTTTCTACTCGAAATTTACAATTTATACATAGCTGCTTTTCTAGACATGGTCTATAAATCGAATCATTCATGACCATAAGTAGCATACCAAGATAACAAAACACCATGTATAATTCACAAATAACAGTAAAAAGTATAAGGGTACCATCATAAGGATTTTAACATTATCCTTAATGTCTCACACAGTGGAGAAGCAAGGATCATTCTCCCACAACCTTTTCGGTCGAAGAAGCACACATGGTGTGAATCACGTGTTACAGTATTTAAACTTTAATTTGATATCAATTATAAACACTGTACATATCTAAGTTCAGTCGCCTATCAGCACCTAACGCGAATTCTTCAAGTACTCTCAATAGCAGGTTATAACCAAGATTTTGTATCTGGCTTACACATGTCTTTTTGTATGTCCAAAAATAACCTCATCTCATTTTCTTTTGAGGCGACAATCCTAATACTTAGTCTCATCTCTACTCGCTATCTCAGCGCTAAAGGCGGTTGCTTACATGAGTAAGCCAACCTAAAACCTGTGTGACATCTTTTTGTTGAGCATTTAGCATTATAAATGTGATGTGTATAAGGTAAAAATATAATTAAGAGAATATGTCAATCATTGCATTTATTCAAACAATTCAATATATAAGCTCAATAATATCTATTATATTATACGCAATCCAAGAGAATTCATATGAGCAAGAAATACATTTCTTGGAATTAGCTTAGTTAAAGGATCAACCACCATGCTATGCGTAGATATATATTGTACAACCACTTCTCATTTAGCTATAATGTCTTTAATGTAGTTGTACTTCATATTTATATGTTTGGTTCTACTATGATATTTAAGATCTTTTGTGAAAGCAATCGCTGCTTAATTATCACATTAAATAGTAATGGCTCCTTCACAACCATTTTGAAATTTCAAATTCATAAAGAATCTTCTTAACCAAATAGCCTCTTGCACTGCGGCTGAACATGCAATAAATTCAGCTTCCATAATTAACAAGGCTATACATGTCTGTTTCTTACTACTCTATGAAATGACACCTATATTTAGTAAGAAAACGTAGCCATACATGTCTGTTTCTTACTACTCCATGAAATGACACCTATATTTAGTAAGAAAACGTAGCCAGGGGTGGATTTTTGTTGATCAAGGTCTCCTTCCCAATCAGCATCTGAATATCCAATTAAACGCAAGTCTGAACCTTGATAACATAAGCAATAATCCATAGTGTCTTTTAGATACCTTAGAATCCTCTTAACAGCTTTCCAATGTTCTTATCCAGGATTCGATTGATACTGACTAACTAATCCAACAGCGAAACAAATATCTGGGCAAGTGCACAACATAGCATCCAAAAGACTCCCTGCAACACTGGAATATGGGGAAGTGGCCATTTCTTTTTATTATTTTGGATTACTAGGATACATTTTGAGACTTAAAGCCTTACCTTTTGACACAGGAGTATCCACAGGTTTACATCTGCTCATATTAAAGCGTTCCAGAATCGTTTGGATATAATTCTCTTATGACAGAGCCATGTCTTTTATATCAAAATTTATGGACAACCAATTTTTAATGTTCATTACATACTCCTTGTCATTTCCAGCTATTAAGATATCATCAATATAAAGAGATAAAATTACAAATTTATCATCACATCTTTTAACATAAATGCAATGGTCCTCATCAATCATCTTGAAATCATAAGTTATAATAGCCTTATGAAATCTAAGGTACCATTGTCTGGATGACTGTTTAAGACCATAAATGGATCTTTGGAGCTTACATATTTTGCGCTCTTGGCCTTTAACGACAAAACCTACAGGTTGTTCCGTGTAGATTTCTTCGTCTAGTTCTCCATTCAGAAAAGCCATTTTTACATCCATTTGATGCAATTCTAAATCCATATGAGCCACAATAGTCTGGATAAAGCGGATAAAGGTAAACCTGACAATAGCTGAAAAAGTTTGCTCATAATCTATACCCTCTTATTGAGTATAACCTTTCGCCACTAGTCAAACTTTATATCTATCAATAGAACCATCCACCTTATGCTTAATTTTGAGAATCCACTTATTCCCAATAGCTTTTTAGTCAGGTGGTAAATCAACCAAGTTCCAAACTTGATTCATTCTCATTGATTCCATTTCCTCTTCTAATGCAACTTTCCACTTTTCTTTGGCAGGACACTCAAGTGCCTCTTTCATAATTTTAAGTTCCTCATCATCAAGAGTGACAATATAGACTTCATTCTCAATTAGAAAATGCTTTTTAGGAGTATTAAATCGTATACTCCGGTATAATTGAGAATTATTACTTTCACCAATCGAAATTGGATTAGTTTCAATATTATCTCTCCCACTCAATTGAGATGGGTAAAGCAATTCTTGTATTCTTCCACTGTCTAAAATAGGACTAGATACCATATTTTGTGTGTCAACCATATGTTGACTTGTACTAGTCTCATCATCATCATCCATCTCAAATAAATGATGATTTTTGTCAACATTGTCCCTTATAGGGAAATGATTTTTAAGGAAAGTAACATCATGGGACTCAATTTCAGTCAGTCTTCCATCAGAATCCTCACCAATAAACACATAACCTTTTGAGTTTTCAGAGTATCTTATAAAAATACACTTCTTTCCTCTTGGTCTTAATTTACTAAATTTGTGGAAATTGTCAAGAATGTATACTGCAGATCTCCATGGATGCAACTTATTCAAGTCAGGTTTTCTACCCATCCATAACTCATAAGGTGTAGAGGAAACGGATTTAGAAGGCACATGATTAAGTATATAGGCAGTAAATAATAAAACATCACCCCAATAACTAATTAGGAGATTAGCTTGTGCCATCATAAACCTAACCCTTTCAAGCAAAGTTCGATTCCTTCGCTCAGCAACACCATTTTGCTGTGGAGTTCTAGGAGTCGTTAATTACCTCACTATTCCTTTTTCATTACATAATTCTTTAAATTGTTCAGATAGATACTCTCTACCTCGATTAGTTCTTAATGCTTTTATTTTTCTGTCTAATTGATTCTCAATCTCATTTATATATTTTTTAAAGCAATATAATGCTTCAGATTTATAGGAGATCAAATAGACATGACCATATTGAGTGAAGTCATCTATAAATATAATGAAATATGAGGCTCCATGCCTTACTTTTACACTTATTGGTCCACATATATCAGAATGTATTAGTTGCAATAGATATTCAACTCTTGTGCCCTTTCTAAATGGTTTTTGATAGCTTTTCCTTGTAAAAAAAATTCACAAGTAGGCAATTCAAATTTTATGTATGATCCCAAAAGACCATTACGAGCAAGTCTATTCATTCTATCTTGCCCAATATACCTTAATCTAGCATGCCATAATTGTGCATCTACATTATCATTACTAGATTAAGTGAACAAGAAAAAATAAACACCATAATTACTATTATAATAGTTTATGTTCAACATCATAAAACCATCCATAATATATCCACAACTATAATAAATAGTACCATGGGTAATCTTAACACATTCACCTAGAAAATACAAACCATATTCTAACTTCAATAGAGCAAGTACAGAGACCAAATTTCGTCAAATATCAGGAGCATAAAGAACATCAAGTAGGTACAGGATTTGACCTTCTTGCAAATCCAATTTGCATGTGTTAATTCCTTTAACTTCAGCTCTTGCATTATTACCTACTGTTGGGTTCGATAGGCTACTCAAGAGGGGGGTGAATTGAGCAATTTTCAAAAATTGATGTAAAACTTGAAAACTACTTTTAACAAAAACTAGCACAATGGAAGATTTGAAAAGCTATTTCTCAAAGCAATCAGATCAGAATGACAAGCTCAAATTTAACTGTTGCAAGATATCAGCTGTAATAAATTAACAATCTGAGTAAAACTAATATTTTTGGATTTTTAAATAAGGAATCAACGCATAAGCATGATAAAAAGCAGTACAAGCATAAGAGCTAATTTTTAAAAAGGAAATTAGTTTAAAATGAATTGATAATTAAAATCAGAACTAAAAATAGTAGTAAGCATGCATGAAAACAAGGATAAGGAGTAAAGAGATGAGAAATCAGACACAACAATTTTATTGTGGTTCGGTTACCTGCCTACATCCACTCCTTAAGGCATTCCTCAAGATTTTCTCTCAATCTCTATCTTTTTTAACGGGCAAGAGATAAGACTTGGAGTACAGTCCTATCCACAACTACCTTATTGCTAGAACTACCCCAGAAACTGATTTTCAAACAGATTCAGAAACTGCTCCCTATCTGGTTTTCAAACAGCTCTAGAAAAACTGCAACCCACTAGTTTTCGCACAGAACTAAAAAACTGCTCCTCACCACTGGTTTTGCAGATCAACCAAGAAACTTACACCGTAAACTTATCAATAGGTGCTTGAAGACCTTCTTCACTTGATTACAAAAGATTTTCAATGTTTTTCTCTCAGAAATCACTCAAGAAAATATAAATGAATCCTATAAGCACTTGAGAGAGAAAATGGGCAATGTATGAAGTGCAATGTAAAACGATTTTACAATATAATGCTCTCTGCCCTTTACTAAAAATAGAATGACCTATTTATACGAAGGGCTGAGCTGGAAAGTGATATCATTTGAATCAATCATAAAATTATTTTGATAAAATAAATAAAGATAAATCATGCTCTATTGCCAAAATACATTGTGCATGACTTATGTAAGAGTGAGTGCAATGCAAAAGTGTATGTTGTGCTACTTTATCTCTGGAAACAACAAGAGACAGAGAAATAGGTGTCACAGAACTATTTATTCTACTGATGTACATGATTAGCTCGACTGCAGAAAATGTTTCTTTATCTTTTTAGCCAAAAATGGAAATAAAGTACAGAGCTTAAAAACCATTAGGTTTATGAGATGAACAATACAGATTTACTTTCAAGTACTTTTCACACATAAAGCTAATTTTTTCAATTACTGAAATACCCTTCAGCATCTTACATTTGGGCTCCATGGGCTTTTGTACTTGATAACTCAACTTCACTTTTTACCATTTGTGTTCACACTTGATAGTTGCGTTCGCACACATATTTACCATTTTCTTACCTATTTACTTGCTATTAAATATCTCGATTTAAACACATCAACAACAATATTATTTTTATCATTTTTTTTACTTATCGAAATCAATCTTGTAAATTAGGCTCAGATTGAACCTTTGCAATAATCTTCCATTTTTTAATGATGATAAAACTTGATAAAAATAACTTATTTTCAAAAGATAAGCACATTTAACACAAATATGTACAAAGAGACATATGCAAAAAATAGTATGCAATATGAAAAATTTCTGAAACTGATTTTATTATAAAAGAACTTTTCTCCCCTTGAATTTATGCCGATAAATTTAATAGACAATTCATTAATCTATTTGAAGGAAATGATAAGATAAGCTACAAATTGATCAAACCAGAATTGAGAGATATATCAGAGTAATGAAAAATAAAAGCGCACACCGAACGAGAATCAAATGAAAAGATGTAGATTTATCGAGCTAAGAACAAAATAAATTAGCCTGCAGTTCATACAAAAAGAGACTACACAGAACTAAAAAAATACTAATTCTACTCTCCCTTTTTTTCATCAATAAAAAAGAAAGTAATGAATGAGAGTAGCAACTGTAGTCTAAACAAAAAATATATTAAGAGTCTAGAGTTAAAAATAAAGCAAGTACATACTTAAATAAGAAACTAATTTTGTTATCTAGAAATATGAAAAGGCTTAAGCTACTGGATCTGAGGATGGTTTCGGTGTTTGTTGGGTTACCCGATGGGTAGGTGGAATTTGTTTCTTTTGGGATTTGTGTTTGAGCTTGTAACCGGGTTTGGATTTCATCTGTTCACCCTGGTCATCATCCTTGGACTGCACTGTCTCTTCTTTTTTTGACAAAGCAACTGAAGCAGAAGGTAGAGGACGATCGAGAAGTACCCTATAAAGATCAGCTAAACCAGCTTTATATTCGTAAACAAACTTGTTAAAACTAGCTTGGCAACTATCTATCAAAGCTTAGAATCTAGTTGCTGCAGAAGATAGAAACTGCCTTACCATTTTGAGCTTTACTTCATCCTTTGGCTATTCAGACGGTTCCTTAGTAGAATCTTTCATTATTGGCTCATCTTCTATCGGCTTGTTAGCCTGTTTTTCAGCACTATCAGCTTCTAGCTGTTTCTCAGTTTTTTACTTAGTGGCTTCCTTAACTTCTTCCTTTTCAGACTCTTTTTCTTCTTCTATTGGCTTTTTTGTACAACATTCAGAACATCTTGGATTATAGTATCTACTTCTTCCTCAAAAATAACTTCAGAGCTCTTATTTGCTCTATATCTTCTTCTTATTCAGAGCTAGATTTTTCAGACTCTAGCTTCTCAGTGCCACCTGATACTATGATTTCAGCTTCAGACTTATCTTCTTTACTTTATTTCTTCCTTAGACTCTCTCTTATTTTGAATCCTTGATGGGCTCTCTTCCTGATTTTGTTAGAAAGCCTGTCAGGATCAACTCTTATTTTAGAATCAGAATCAGCTTCAGTCTCTTCTTCGACAAATGCTTTTCCTTTAGCTTTTTGCCTCATCTTTGCATCAGAGACAGTAGTGGAACTTGCAGGAGTAGAAAATTTCTTTTCTTCTTCCTTCTTCTCAGGTTTTTCTTTCTTGACAGATTTCAACTTTTTCTTGGGATCAGCTTCAGCTTTCTTGATTTCCTCTTTTTTTACTTTTACTTCTTCAATTTCTGTGATTTTAAACTTGGACTTGATCTTCAGCACAAACGACTTTGAGATTACTTCAGATTTCTCAATCTTCTTAAAAGTTTCATTGCTTAAATCAACTTCCAAAAACTTAAAGAGCTTTGTTAAAATTATGGTATATGGCAGCCCTTTAGATTTTGTTAGGCTCGTCATTAGACCCATAATCAAATAACACAGATTAAAAATTTTCTTTCTAATCAAATGCCACATTATGCACAACTCAACACTATTCACATAATTAAGGCTACCTAGTTTTGGTTCTAAGAAGCAAGTAATGAACTTGTGCACAATTCTCAAATCTTAAGAGAGAGAGGTAGAACTTACATTCTTGGTGGCTTTAATTTTAGAGTTTCTAGAAACTTTCTTCTTAAATTCTTCTTCATCAAAGCTTTTAATTTTCTTTAAATCAACTTTCTTTACCAATCTTGCACCGTGATTCAGAATGTCAAAGGCTTCAGAGATGGTTTCCAGAGAAATAGTGTACTTTTCTCCTTTTAGAACAACTTCAAACTCCTCTGAATCGATTTCTTTTACTGACCCATAAAACCGATGAACTAGATTTTTATACACATCTTCCTTGATTTTCATCAAGCTAGTCTACTGTTGAGTCAAGAACCACTCTTTCAAGGGAAAATTAGAACTTTTTAAAAATTCCCAGTCGATCATCTTTAGAGGAATCAATTTGTTGTGGGAAATCTTCAACTCAATCCCTTTCAACTTTTTCTCTCTTTTCTCGATCTTCATCTTTTTCTGGGACTGTTTCAGAGAATCAGCATCTACTTCCTTAAAATTCTTTCTTTTCTTGCTTGAATCACTCATCTTGGTAAGAAAAGAGATTGCTTTCTTTGGATTTCTTAGAGAATGAACAGATCAGAATAGAGAGGAGAGTTTTGAGTTTAGAGAAAAATGAATGTGGGTTTGAAATGAAAAAGATAGTGGGTATTTAATAAGAGGAAGTCTCATAATAACCGTTGGATAAAAGGGTGTCTCACGCTATTATTCAGCAGACGTAATCTTTCCAGTTTCCAAAAAAAAAAATAACTTATTCAAATACATGCCTATCCTATTTTCTCTCTAAGGCAAGTAACGTTTCCTGTTTAGGCTAACGTGTTAACATTTAAAGGCTAATAATTGACATGATTTTCAGAGTGAGCAGGTGTATTTTTCCAAAGAGGCATGGTCACAAGAAAATATCGCTATTTTGATTTTTCAAAAAATAATTGTATTTTATCTATTTGATTCAAGAATACTAATAAAGACTAATAATCTATCTTATTTAAGACAATTAATTCAGAAAGGGAAAAATATTTTTCAAGCAAAAACAACTTTAAAAAAAAATTGTACATCCAGATTAATAACTCCTAACTCAGTTCTAATTTTACAAAAATGATCTTCACTTAAAGACTTTGTGAAAATATCAGCAAATTGCATGTCATTAGGCACAAAAATCAGCTTGATGTCACCATTCAACACATGATCTCTTATGAAATGATGCCTAATTTCAATGTGTTTTGTCCTAGAATGCTGATGTGTACTAATCCGTAAGCGTACAAAATCATATCAAGTAGTAAATAAAGATATCGTCCCATAGAGATTTAGTATTGATTACTGTAATACTCACAATGTTTGATTGTTTAGACAATGAAATAGAGTTTGTAATTTTAGGAAAATTAAACTAAACTAAGAAGAATAGAAACACAAATTCAATTCAAATTCTAAAGGCTAGGGTTCCTTATTCTAATTTACCATTTAAAAGGATTGATTGCACAACTAGGTCTACACTAGTTTTAATTCATTTTGAAGGGATCTTAAGAACTATAGATTTTCCTCTCAGATAAACCTATAATTAACTAGAGATTAATCGACATTAAGTTAATCGGCTCTCACTAACCTAATGCCTTTTAATTCAAATTTTAAACACAGCCTTTAATCAATATTGATCCACTTAATTGTCTCTCAACTAACTAAGCAATCAATAGGTTATTGCCATTTCCTACAGAACCTGTCTCTCGATTAGGCCCATAGTGTTAATTCAATTCTAGGTTGATCAGGCCTAAAATGACATTGAGTTCAACAACAACCAATGAATTAAATCTAGCAACCTAACATAATCACAATAAGCACATGGTCAATTTAGAATAAGAACCCTAGAAAAGATCTAGCTACTCATGTTAAAGAGAAAAGAAAAAGAAAA
>CATIWO010124717.1:0-25544 GCA_949673435.1 Macaranga tanarius | reverse complement strand
TATCAATTCTTCCACATACATTAATCTAAAAAAAATCTCTATCTCAAGCTTTTGTATTACAAAACTAGGATCCAATCTATATCGTCTCAATATAAACACATGGAATACATCACGATTAGACAAAACTTTTCTTGGAAAATTCTAATTTATATGTCAACGGTCCACCCTTCCCACAATTTCATACTGTCCTATGTATCTCAGATGCAATTTTTTCTTACCTTCTAAATCTTAAAATTCCCTTCTTAGCCTTCTCAAAACTATATATAATTTCCCATACTCTAATGAAGCCCAAAGAAACTCAGAGACACTTTAAAACATACTTAACATGATCAATTTAATTCATTTATAATTGTATAGTATTTAATCAATCACAAGTCTCAAATATTATATTCTCAAATTATATCTATATTCCCCCATCGTTTAATATTCATATAGTCACCTTATATGATACATGACATCGTCTCTAACATCTTCAATCACCAATCCCATACTAGAAGAATATAAATATAATCAATAAGCAATTTAATACTTATCATATAAATATTTTATCTCAATACAATATTTAATGTTTCATATATTCAATAATAGGGATAGCATCTAACCATACTTCACATAAATGCAAAAATCCACACTCTCACATCTCATTCTCATTGTTTGGTATTATTTGTCTTGTTGATGGACACATAGCTAATCAACTTATCAACATTTTATATGGTCGATGGTCACAAAGCCAATCGACATATTCATCACATTAAATATTTTCAATCTTCTTCTATATGTAATAACGTATACCAAACATTTTCTGAAAATATACCAAACATATACAGAACATATAACTAAATCATTTACCATCATACATCCATATCACAACATATCTTAACATGGATATCACAATTATAAGGTTAAGCTCATGTTATATTCACTTACCATTTTACACAAACATAACACTCATATGCCATTTTTAATACATCAAACATTATTAATATTCTATGAATAATATTAATCATCTCTTGTATCTCATTTATAATATTTAATATTTACTTACTAAAATGCTCACTATCTCAATAAGTGAGAGTTCTACCTTGTTCTTATTAACTCCTATATAAACCACACATCGAAATCATATATAACATATTTCATTTCCACTCTAATTCATCTAATTTAATCCACTAGTCATAATTCGATTTGAAATAAAAACATGTATACAAATCCCATAAATTCTAATTTCCTACAAAAATTGGCACTATGAGTCAATTTTAATACCGTTGATGGTTGTAACTTCTACAAAGACTGATATACTATTTTCATACATTAACACTTCCATGTTGCTTTCCTTGTTGACCACCCATAATAAGAATTTTAAAACTCATGATATCTTTGTTACCTGGACTCTATTATTCCTGGGTGGAAACAGGTTTCAACTTCTATTATGCCTCACAATTAATATCTTTCAACTCTCAAATATAAATACTAACAAAGAACTCTAGATCATAAGTCGAAGAAGTTTCTTCATACAATCATGATTGTCCAAATATACATACTATTATTCTTCCTTTTGTATTCACACATATTTTGTCCTTTTTCTTGTAGCGCTGACATGGCTTTGTTAGAAAATTTTAATTCACTCCATTCATAATTCCTACTCAAGGAAAAATAATTCCAACACTCTCAATTAATTTACTAAATTATTATACAACTGTTTTTCCCTGCCAAGACTATTCAGGAATACTTGCCATATTTTTCTTTATCTGATAAATAAAAGTATTATCAAATAAAATAGTTACAACTGATTCAAATACCATTAAAAAAAATCTGATTCATAAACATTATAATCATGACTAATGTATTAATTACTCCCAATGACATAAATCAGAAATTTATGATATTCATACCAAATTCCAAATATTGTTTCAGCAAGAGAACATTCTACTGTCCAAAATTACTAATATTTGATTTCTCAAATTCATTCTTCCCAAAACACTGTATCCTTTTTCCATGATTCAAACAAATTCTCACTTCATAATAATAAGGGATACATAATTAGTCTTCATCAGAATGTAGCTCAATAATTCATAATCGATACTTAATTATTTCTTATCATCCTTGTTCAATATACATGGAATTAGTGCCATCATTATGTACTATTTAATCCATCAATTTATCCCTTTTAACCTCTTTCAACTCCTATGATGTTATTCTTTATAAATCAATCAATACTGATGTGATCTTCATATAATCTAATTCCAAATTTACCTTTCAATACTAAATAATTGCCATAGTTTATCTAAAATACCTTAGAAAATTCTATAATCATAAATTCACCCATTCTTCTCGTATTAATCTTCATTAACTCTTCAACATCAATTAAATAGACTTCTTGCCTATTTCAAATCATATATGAAGTAATTACAACGAGAATCATTAAACATATACAATTTCTTCTTCACCTACTATCTCTATGTTCTCTACTTCTGATTATGAATAACTATTTTTAACAAATTAACCCGGTTTCTACAATTATAATGTATCATTCGCTTAGGACCCCAGCACTTACCTGAATATTTCTTACCACCATCATTGTAATTGTAACCTAGAAATATTATACCACTCATAAATTTACCATCAACTTTTCATCTTTTAGACTCTTCAAATTCCATACTAAATCTTCCTTTCATTATTTAGCTGAACAAATACTTACTATATCCTCTAATTTCACTTTGTTAAAACCTAGATTATTTTAGCTTTGAAAGCTCTCTCTCTCTCTCTCTTTCCCAATAACCTTTTCAGCACATAATGCAATTTCCACCAAGTCTCTATATATTTTTCCCATAATTCATAATTGCATAATGCATACATTAACCTCACATGATATTTAATTAATATTCCACTTGTATCATACCCATACCATCATCAACATTTTATATCACAACCTATAAACCATAACTCGTCCATTGCACACAAGCTTTTATCATAAAAACCTAACGACAAAAGTATAATTTAAAGGAATCTACTGAAAATTTGGCATAACTCCCTTAAAACATAAACATCTCCCTACTAAGGTAGGGCCAATCCTGCAATAAAATAACTACACTTCTATAAACAATCTCTATTAGGGCTCAGTTATCCATCATACTACAATTACATTTAACTGAGCCTCACCAATATACTATTATTGGTAATACATAAGCATTGCTAAGATCACAATGCATTCACATAAATCTTCACATCAATATAATATATCATTAATAATTCAAAAGAGCACACTAATTTAATCCATATATTTATTTCATATTACATATCTTACTTAAACAATGACACTGCATAATTAATTCTCCTTTCATCAGTATAATCAATTTAATTTAGAATTCTTCTCGTATTTTATAATCATCCTTGGCTATGGTGGAATCACTAAGACTGTAAAAATCTTTGTACCTAGCTCTCTTATATATATTCATAGTCCTCATCAATAATGCTATCTACTTGCTTTAACTCATTCTTCCTATTCTAAAATAATTCACTAATATATAAGAATATGTAACTTATGAAAGAGTTATAAATAGAAATTTATTCAAGCTCATAGAGAGCATACACATGTATTTATCTAAAATTGACTTTAACAACTCATTTGGCTGATGGCTTGAGATTGATATCCTTTCATCTTAACATATGCAATGCACATCAACTATATGTCACTTATGACTTATGCATGATATGTTATGAGTGCATTATATTATCATATCTCGAGAAAATCTAATCCCCGCTCTGATACCACTTAATGTGACACCCTCTAGGTACCACATACAAGTATCCAATTATAAATTATACACGTGGCAATGCTAAAAATCTTGTAAAATATAAGTGTATATATATACATAAAACTTTTATTTGATACATTGAAAATACTTATACAACTTTTACATGATGTTTATAGTATACACAATATACTTAATTATAATATGTCCATATGTTATGGTGATGAATGCTCATATGGATGGAGATGTTGACACCAAACTTGCTTTGACCCACCAGAGCTTCCAAGAAAGACACCCTCAAACTCTAATCAACAAGGACTTCAAGCAAGTCTATCCATTGCTTGAAAACCACAATTCACAAAGGAATGAGCTTGCGACTCAATAAGCAATTGATAATATAATCAAATATATAGTACTCCTCAAGAACTAATTAAGGAGAATATATAAATAACATTTCTACACATCGAAATATAAGAACTTAACATTTAGACTGCGCACGGAAGTCCAAATGATGAAGGAGTAAGTGAGTACTATAATGTCAAGCTCAATTAGAGAATCTTAAAGATAGATCCTACTCAAACTTAAAGCATTAAAGTTTTAGGAGACTCTTTAAAGTTTCTGTAGCATTAAACCATGCCTCATTTGGAGCTCTATAGATCAAGTTATGGTCAAAATATGAAGATAAAACTGTACTAAAGAAGGCTGACTTATCACGACTCAGCACACTCATGCCGAGTTGGCATCTTGAGTCATAGGTATGACTCGGCACCTGTACCAGGAGACTCAACCTGACTCGACCTTTCGGACCATGTCATACTCTTTCAACTATAACTCCCTCTATATAACTCGGATTCAAGTGATTCAAGAGGCTTTGGAAAGCTATTTTAGAGGGCTACAACTTTTATGAAGACACCTAGCCTTAATTCATTTATATGAATTGACAAAAATGCCCTTGACTCTTCATCAAAGTATAACAATCCTTCCCACACTTGAATATAACTCAATTCAAGCCATAACAATACATTTTAAATATAGTAATCCGCACTAAAACATCCATTAACACATAATATCAATCATTTATAATATTTATTGGTGCAATATATATATATATATATAATATACCAATTTAAGAAATCATAACTATAATTCACACATTCCACTCACATTCAATCTCATTCATCACAAACATATGTATTCATTATGAAATGCATGTATGTTTATGCAAGTTAGTTGTCCACACACATCTCACACGTTTCATACATAAACCTTACTTTTTCTTTATTCATTCTTTTTTACATATCCGTGGCCATTCCTGAGACTCTCTGTCCAGCTCAGTCTCAAATCTCACACATATATACATATTTCATATGAATGGCCACATCCGAGACTCTCTGTCCAGCTCAATCTCAGATCATGGAGCTCAATCTCCACACATATACACTTTCTTCACATTCCTCACATCATGCCATATACATACATAATCAATCATTTCTCAATAACACATTATGCATGCATTTTCATCAAACTCACAACATTATTCATATCACCTTACTATCAAAAGTAGCTTGCACACAAGTTCCCAATATTCATCACACACGCTCAATTGACCATTTAATGGTCTCATAACTAAAATATTTATACATATTCATAATTTCTTCTCACATCAATATAAACATACATTCATTAATCTTGCCACCTTGATGGCACATATACATCAACATAATCAAATAACTATAGTTACATGAGAGTAAATATATATAAGCATTGTATTAACAATTACTTACCTTAAAGCTTTAACTGCTCCACAAGTAAAACTTCCCCCTTTAATGAGTAGGGTCTCGCCTTTCTCTTTTAGCTCCTAAATATCATCACATAACAATATCAACAATCAACCATAACAAATCACCTCAAATCACAAAAAGGAAATAAAATACTCTTAACTCAAATTGACCTAAAGTCATACACACTAGTCCAAAAACTCACAAATTTATATTAAAATTAGGGTTATGAGTCTACTTCAAATTTCAGTTGGAATCACTTAATTTGGACAAGTGTGAAATTAATTATGAATTTTAGAATTCATTCAGCCCAAAACAAAGCATACAATAAGCATTAAAATGTTCAACCATATTTAACCCTTCTAACGACGAATTTAATCAAAACCCAATACATAAAAATTGAAGAGGAGTCTCTGAAGTTTCTAGAAAGCTAACTAAGCTCAAATTAGAGATGAATAGCTCTAGATATAGTCAAAACATAGAGGCTGAAAATTCAGTAAAAATATAGTACGAAAATCACTACCAAAAACTCTATCCAAACTCAATCAAAAACAGAATTAACTTACCAAGAGATGTTCTTGAACTTAGGAGGTTGATATCTACAGCATAAACTCCCAAATTCCTCAGTCAAGTCTCTCTCTCTCTCCACTAAATCCCTAACTCCTTTGAAAGAAAAATTAGGTGCAACTCTCCTCTCCTCACACACACACTCATACAAATAATCACAAGTTACGTTGGAGAAGGAAGAGATCAGACCAAATATTGTGATATTTATAGTCAAATGTCCATTTAGCTCCTTAATGAAATGCTACTCTTCCCAAATAGTACTTAAACTTAGAATTACTTCAATCAAGCCCATACTTACCTTACAATCTAGTCCTTTTCTATAATTTATACCCAATCTTAACTTAAATAAAGCCTATGATCTCACATTCATAAGATGCAAATACATACGTATGAAAAATGGGCGGGTGTTACAACAACCACATGCTCAAGTTCAACTTATACTAGGTCCACTATCGCATATGCAATAAATATAATACATATGTCATGATTACGTATGAAACATGACGGGTGTTACATATTAACTTCTAGGATAAATACAAACATATGAAGAGAAAAGTTTGTCAAATTTTAAAGCTCAACATATATATAAATTTAAAATATTAATAATTTATCAAAATATTAATATAAAATTAATGAAAATAATTTTTTCATAGCATTCAAGTAAAGGAGATTTTTACTTAGCACTAAATGTGTGACATACAAGTAAAGTATAAAATATTTAATCAATAAAAATAAAGTATATATTTTTATATTACATATTTAACCATAGGATATAACATCAATTAGATGCACTTAAAAAATTTTATCTTTCTCAAATATTAATTTAAAAATTAAATTTAGATTATTAAAAAGACATCTATGAAATGTGAAGTGTAGTTACTTGTCAAAGTATAGTTTCTTTAGTCATTTTCTTGGTACGGTTCAATATTGTTTCCGTTTCGGTTTCACTTTCCTCTTGTGAAAGCAAATATCATGATTCATGAGTGCTTCTCCTAAGTTTGAAATTAGACAATAGACATTGTTCAAAAAAAAAAAAAAAAGTTCAAAAAAAAGAAATTAGACAATAGACTGCTCGTGAGTACTTCTCCTGTAGGGCACAAAATCATCCCTCAACTTGGACATATTTTGTTGTGTTGTTCTCTTTTTGTAGAAATTAGTAAACCATATCGTTAAAGTAATATAAAATAAAGTACCATTCACACAATTGAGATATAGACTATTAGTTATATTTGTAATTTAATTATTTTTAAAAATTCTAATTAAAAAAATATATAAATTAAATAAAATAATTTTTTAGAAACATATAATGAATTTTTTTATTAAATATATTTTATCTTGGGGGTGAATAAAAATAATTAAAAACTAAATAACTGAACTGAATAGATTGGTTTGGTTTAGTTTTATTTGTAAAAAAGTTATTTAATTTTTAGCTGAATCGAAATATATTTGGTTCCGTTCAATTTTTATTGTAAAATTATAATTAAACCAAACCAAACTAAAATTTTAAAATATTTTAATTTATATTTATACTTATAGTTCAGTTGGATCAGTTTAGGACTAATATTTCAAAATAAATTAATAACATTAGTTTTTTTATATTGTAAAATTACATAAGCCAATAGGTTCAAAATTGCAAAAAAAAAAAAAAAAAAAAAAAAAAAAATTCAAACTAAAAAACCGACCAAACCAACTTGGTTCAATTTGGTGCAATTCAGTTTTGATCCTAGTTCGGTTTGGTTCAGTTCAGTTATTTTTTTAAATATCTTTTTATTTACTTTGGTTTTATATATTTTTAAATCAAACTGAACTGAACCGACCAATGAACACCTCTAATTTGATCAAGTGAGGGTTTAATTATCCTAAATTACCTAATTCTTTCTCTCTCAAATCTCTTTAGAATTTTCAACTAAATCTTTGATAATTAATTTGATCATTCTAATAATTATGTTTATGCAATTCTTAAACTTAACAAATGATGTACTAATTGTGTGCTTTTTCTTGTAGAGAACTATCTACATGTATATGAAAAATAAATGAACATTATATAATCCAAAATATTAAAACTCACACTTGTTAAATCATCTTTAAAAAATTACTAATAAAATAAAAAATAAAAATTTATAACATAATCATAATATAAAATAAAAATTTTCAAATTCTAGATAAAAAAAAATTAATAAGACGTAATTTTCAAATAACAATCTAAAATAAAAATTAAGCAAAACAAAATAAAAATACAATAAAAATAGAAAAAAATATATAGAGAGATGTATTTCCCCGATTTCATGCTCCTTTGATTCTTCTTCTTCAAACTTCTAGAACTCTTACACCAAATGGGCACACTCCCTCTTGACTTCTTTTTATCTGTACAATCCCCCCTAACTCCCTATCATCGAGTATGTATTTATAGGGCTTTATTGATTTTTAGGCATATTAGGAAGGTTAGAATGCTTAGAAAAGCTTTTAATATAGGATGTAATTTAGAAACCATGATTCTTGCTTACCACGCATTTAGGAACTAATTTTGAGCCCATAATAAAAAATTCCTCTCATCCTAACTAGGGTGTGTAAAATTCTACTGCCTTGAAAATTTAAACTAAACCGATTCAATTTGATTTTCAATTTTTATCATTTGTAAATTTTTAATCGAAACCGATCTAACCGAAAAATCAAATAACATTATTATATATACCAATATAATTAAAATATATTAGTTCTAAGGTTCTAGCAAAATTGCGAGCCACTTTACATTTGGTAGTTGACTGCGGGAGTTCTAGCAAAATGCTAATAATTTTTTGTACTATTTTAAATAAGGGATAAGGTACAAATTGCATCCTCAACTTCACTTTAAAGTTTACATTTGACTTTAATTTTTTTTTTTTGGTCTCATTTGGACCATAATCTAGTAAAATTCAGTTATATTAGACTATTCTTTAAAAAATTGTTGCAATTA
This sequence comes from Macaranga tanarius, assembly GCA_949673435.1. Taxonomy (NCBI): domain Eukaryota; kingdom Viridiplantae; phylum Streptophyta; class Magnoliopsida; order Malpighiales; family Euphorbiaceae; genus Macaranga; species Macaranga tanarius. The sequence continues at coordinate 16,494 of CATIWO010124717.1, read as the reverse complement.
AGTCATAAAAATCAAATAAAAATTTAACTTTAACACTAATTAATAAAAATTAGTTCCAATAATAATAAAAATTGATGAAATTACTTTCAAAACATATATTTATGATGTTTCTAAATTTTTTTAAGATATATAAATGTAACGCCCTCACTACCATCAACTCCATTAGTACACATAATTAAAGAATTAATGATAGTAAAGGATCTTTTAATAACAATATCACGAGAAGTAAATACTAAACTTAATTAGAAATAAACCATTTACTCAAGAAATTTATTCAATGGCAATCGGCTCACTGAAGTACTTCCACATATACACTTTAAATATATATATATATATATATATATATATATATATAAACTTAAAGCCATTTCACCATAATTACATCTCTTTATACAACTCAAGTTTGACATAATATTGCATAATAAATTCTAATTTCATTCTCTAATACTTCTACAAATCTCTATCTTTGCCACTTTCTTTATGGATGTGGTCCACTGCACTGTCATCTCTCAACTGCTAGCTAAGTAAATATTAAATACCCGCATTGAAAATTTTAAAACAAAGAGTGTGAGTAATTTCATACAGAAATTACCCAGTGAGTGGATAAAATATACTTGAAACTTTGTCATGAGAAAATTACTAAACAATGTTCCCATTAATTACATTAATAATAATTAACTGAACTTAAAACATCTTTTCATATTTAAATAATTCAAATTATAATTGCATAAAAGCACTTTCTTAAATCATCGACCATAGTAATTCCCTTTTCTTTTATAAAAGTAATAGAGGCTCAAAAATTACATAATTTCACAGATAAGTTTACTAAATAAAGTGAATCAACTTGTCCTATGCCTTTATTATCCTAATCTCAACCATAAATGAATCTTTCCTAATTTAGGGAATTTATTAAAAGCCCAATAAAATTAAATAAGCACACTTGAATAATACACTTAAAACCTCAAAACCAAGCTCATAATAAGAGCATCGTCAAAGTACACACTATCCATGATACCATAATCTCCACCATACTACGATTCACAATCTACTAAATTTCAAATGATATGAATCAGTACACAACTGACTACGATGCTGCTGCTTAAATGTGATCAATACTTAAGCCAATGATAACTCGATTATTCAACTAACTTAATATACGTATCTGGCCCCAGGCATCAGCTATACATATATCTCAATATAATATGCACCCGACCTTTGACAACGGTTATGCATACTTCCAACTTGTATTTGAGGTAACGTGTACCCGACCCCTGGCAACGGCCATACACTTACCAACATAAATTCATAAGATAACATATGCATCCGACCCCAGGCATCGACTATGCACTCTTACTATAAGTATCCGGCCCTAGACATCGGAATAGTAACATATGTATCCGGCCCTAGGCATTGGCCATACATAATTACTATCTCACATTTATATGGTAACATGTGTATTTGGCCCCAAGCAACGACTATACACATTTACCAACCATATCTACATGGTAACATGTGTATTCGGCCCCAAGCCACGGCTATGCACACTTACCAATCCTACTATACCACCGACATAGATTTATACCTATATGGTAATATGTGTATTCGGCCCTAGGCTTCGACTATACATAACTATTCAAATTTACCATGTCTCATACATGAAATCTCTAACTCTTAGTGCCATATACATTTAAGACTATAAACGAAACTAAAACTTTGAAGCCTCAAATGGAGGCATAAATGATCAAATTTGGACATCAAAATGGTGTTTGTCAAGTTCCTTTAATGAAGGCCTTATAAATTTATGAGTTAGCTTCGATTTGATATATTATGGGCCCCGTAACTCAACTAGTGCCGAAAGTTAGGTCCTTCTTAAGCAACGCTGCGCATCTCGACTATCCGAAATTCAAGTTTTAACTAAACGGTCGTGAAACAGGGTACGAAGACGTCCTTCTCAGCCACAGAGGTGCCTGCCTCAGCCATAGAGGTGAGTGCCTCTATGCAGGGGCACCAGGGACAGCCACAGAGGCGTGTGCCTCTGTGCAAGGGCACCCACCTCTGCTACCAGAGGCGCCAACCTCTTCAGTGAGTAGACGCACACCTATTCATCTCTGGAACACGCAAATCAACAGCAAATTTTACATATTCTAGCCTCAAGTATCAATTTTACAACACCGATTGATCATATATCATGTATAATACTTCAACATACTATCAAAGATACTAAAAACTACCAAATCCGTTCTTAATCTAAAAGAATTCATAAAAAAATCCAACATTTATATACTCATTTACTTTAAACCAAAAAGGAAATGAAAAACCATAAGAAATTCAGAACCACTCATTGATTTCTCCCATTAGATTTCTGGTTTTTTCTTGGTGAATCCAAATTCTTTACTTTCCAAGCTTCAGACACTTCTCTTCCTCTTTTCTTTCTTCCTTCCTTTCTTCTTTCTCTTTTCTCTTCCTCTTTCAACCCTAGCCATACTTCTCTGCAGAAACCAACCACTCCTCTGCTTTCTTTCCACTTTGATCCCTCATCTTTCCTTGTTTTCCTCCTAACTTCATTTACTTTCATTCGTTTCAATTACATCCATACTTTCTTTTCAATTTCATCCTTCCATCTCCCTTTAATATAATTCCTTATTTATACATTATTTAATTATTACCAATATATTAACCATCACTTAAATCCACATCAATTTAATATAATCAAATAAATCCTTAATTATCATTAACTTAAATTAAGGATGTTACAGTAAATTTATAAAAATATATTTTTTAATTTATAAAAATTTAAAGAAAAATAAAAAATATTTTTTATAGTCTTAAAAAATTTCAAAAATTTAAATTTTTTATAATAAAGTGATATACATTCAAAAAAAAGAATTAAACATTTTTTGTACACTTATTAAAATTTTTAAATCTATAGAAAATTTTGATAATTGTAAAAAATTTTAAAAAATTAATAAGTGTATAGAAAATTTTTAATTCTTTTTTTTTGAATGTATATCACTTGATTGTAAAATTTTTAAATTTTTTGAAAATTTTTAGGTCTATAAAAAAATTTTTAACTTTTTTTTGAATTTTAAAAATTTAAAAATATATTTCTATAATTAATTTAAAAATATTAAAAAAAGATTTAGAAATATAATAAATATATGTTTTGAAAGTAATTTTATTATTATTCACACTAATTTATATTAATTGATATTAAAATTAAATTTTTATTTAATTTTGAGACTTAATTACAATAATTATTTAAAGAATGATCCAATAATTAAACTTTACGAGATTAAAATTCAAAAGAGACTAAAAAAATATTAAAGTTGAATCCAAACTTTAGATGTCAGTTCAAGGTGAGGGATAAAAACCTACGAGGAAGCCTATGGTAACTCACAGTCTTTTGTTGACAGCAATCAAGAAACTGCACTATCACATGTTAAAAGGCCACGTATGATCCTTCACGCAGATTCCATGTGGCTATAATCGGTGACAGCAGCAATTATCGCGGGAAAGCATAAATAAACGGTAAGGAAGCAAGTGTTAAAATTGAAATCTCTCCATAGATAGGTTGGATTTAGTATTGTTGTTCTTCTTCTTCTTAATTTATTCATTATATTGAGAAAAACATAGAAATTACAGTGTCACCGTCACGCGCTTGATTAAAGTCAGTCTCAATTTTAGTCTCTGTTTATTATTCTCCTTGAGTCTCCCTCTTTGGAAATGGGTATATCTCAATTTTTGATCTTTTGTAGCTTTTCTCATATGGGTATGTGTTAACTTGATTGTTATTGTAATGACAAGATTCATTTAAAAAATTGAAAAGAAAAAACATTAATTTCTTTGAATTTAAAATATAGAACCATTTGTACTTTCATGGGTGAAATATTTTGGTGGTCACCCAACTTTACACTAATTGTATTTTGGGTACTATACTTCGATTGGTTTCTTTTTGATAATTAAACTTTAATTTAAGTATCATCAGCCGGTTACTTGGTGACGTATTGCTGATGTGGCAGCCGGACTTGGAATATTCTAAGAATATTCACTACATCAACGTACAAGTCATCTGCCAACTCAGATTGGTGACTGAAACGAAATCAATTGAAGTTTAGTATCCAAAATAAAATAAGTGTGAAGTTTGATGACCACCAATATATTTAACTAATTAATTAATCTTGTCAAAAAAAATTTTAACCTACATTAAAAAATCCATATCCAATAACCAAAAATGACAAAAATATTATTTTATAATTTTTTTTATGAACAAATAAGTTATTTTAAAATAAAAATTAAAATAATATAAACGAAAACTAAAAATATTTTAATATTTATAAAATTATAAAAATTTAGATTATGAAAAAAAAAATTATAAAATATTATGAATTCTACTTTGCAAATTTTAAAAATTGAAAATTCATAATTACATAATTGAAAATTTGATTATGGAAATGTACATTTTATTTTAATTTTAAATTAACATTATTCAAAATTATAATATAAAGAAAATATTTTTAAAAATTAAAAATTCATAATTAAATAGTCAACTAAAATTAATTATACAAAGATAAATTTTATTTTAATTTTAAATTGATATTATTCAAAACTATACATATAAATAAAATATTTTTAAGTGAATATTAAAAATTTTTATTGTTAGTTTAAAACTTAAATTAATTATTTTAAGTAAAAAAGTTTTAGATTTGTACTTTCTACCTTAATTAAGTTAATAATATAAAAAATAGTAATAAAAATTATTATTTTATAATTTTTAATTAATAAATATTGTATTCAAAATAACAATTAATATCTCCAAAAAATTTGAAATATTTTAATTTAAATAAAGTTATAAATAATATAAATCAAACAAATCATATTTTCATTTATTATTTGACTGAATAATTATTTATTAATCATTTATTTTATTATTTTTTTTGTCTACAGCTAGTAAATATCATATTAAATTATTCATAAATATTTATACATTCTCAATATACATAATACTATATATTGAGAAATACATTGGTTAGATTTTTTAATTTAAATTAAAAAAATTTTCTTGACAAAATGTTGATTAATGGGATAATTAGTTTGGTGTTCACCAAACTTTATACTTATTTTATTTTAGTTACTAAACTTCAATTGATTTCGTTTCAGTCACCAATTTGAGTTGGTAAGTGATTTGAATGCTGATGTGGTGAATATTCTTGAAATATTCAAAGTCCGGCTGCCACATCAGTAATATGCAACCAGGTGACCGGCTAATAATACTTAAATTAAAGTTTAGTTATCAAAAAGAAACCAATTAAAGTTTAGTATCTAAAATTCAATTAGTGTAAAGTTTGATAACTATCGAAATATTTAACCCGTACTTTCATATATATGCTTGAAATCAACAATCTAAATAACAGTTGTTTGATATTATAAAGATCAACTGATACCTCTTTAGTTTGTTTCATGTCATATGTAAAGCATTTGCTCAGTGTACACTATCAGGGCCTTTTCATTAAGTGGGCATCGGTGGATTCACTTTGGTTCAACTCTGAATAAAATTGACAAAAATGGGGAACCACCATCCAATTGTGGATAAAGCATAATGGTTGAAGTCTCTGGTGGTGCTAAATTAAAAAGGAAAAAGTTAAAGAGAAAACCAACGATGGTAAGGTGAGTAAAATTCTTTAGATGGAAAAAGAAGAAAGAATATAAAAGGATGACAGTAAAAGAAAAACTTTTATACAAGTTGAAGAAGGTAAATTTTAGTTTAGTTCTAGTATGGTCTATAATAGATTTGGATAACTGAACTCGCCTTTTCTTTTGTAATTTTAGTTGGATCAATTAGAATAAAAGATTGTTAGACACTTTTAGGAAATGTATAATCTTCCTGACTCTAATTTTTGCCACGTTATATTTTTTTTACGGTGATGGGTTTAGGTAAGGTTTACTATGAAGTTGAGCTTTTAGGTACGTTAATAGCAATTTGCAACTGAATGAAACCATACAGAATAGAATCTGGTTGAGTTTTTTTTTTAAAATCTTGAGTCCTTACTTACTATAACAATCTCTTTATTCACTTACAGTTTTATGGTGATTTCTCTTTTAGGTAGTTCAAATTACGAACTGGGTCATTTTATTTATTCTTTCAAAGGTATAAAGTCTATAACATTTTACCCATTTTTGTCTCTATGGCTGTATGCGTAAATGATTATTTTTCGTTGTAAATGAATGAAATCCAATTCATGAACTGTATGTTTTTGTCCAGTCTCTTAAATTCTAATGTTGTATGACATATTGAGTATGACGTGGTAATGGGTTTTATATCAGTAGTATAAGTGAATAATGAATCTGATCATTTAATTCTTTGGTCATTATGTTGCTTTGATATGATTTTTAAGGTTTTGAATGTATTTTTTTGGCATTCTAAATAAAGAACGTTCAGATGATGAGATTAATATGCTTCGCTAGGTATTTTTTGATTGGATGCATATATCTATTGTTGTCATTCTGATGTGCATATTCTTGACATTTAGCCTTGACTTTCAATTTTAGATTTCTGTTAACTGTCTAAAAACTGTAGCTGATGTGGCTTTCTTTTAATAAGCACAAATTCAGAAGCCCTTGGAGCAAATTCTTTATATATGGTCAGATATTAATCTTTTCTTTCCATTTTTTATTGTTAATAATATTTCATATGTAGTTTATGTGCAAAGAAGAATTAGATTTTTCTATTGCCTTGGTGATGAGGAATTACTTAGAGATTTGTACTTTAGGTTAATAGTTAATCAGATCACCTCTTATATAACACCTGCTCCTTTAGCACACGTGTGTGTGATGTGTGCATTATCTTTTATGTATATTAGATAGTTACTTTTAATTAAGTAAGATTATGTTAGAGTTGTAGAGAGGGACTAGATTGTCAGGGAAGTAGGGACTTGATTAAAATAATTATAAGTTTAGGGGCTAGTTGGGAAGAGTAGTTTTTCATTAAGAAGCTAAGTGGATATTTGGTATATAAATATCATAAATTTTGGCTATATCTTCTTCTCCTTCAATGTGAATGCATGTGTGAGTGTGCGAGGGAGGAAGTAAGTTGCACCCAAAAATTTCTTCAAAGAAACTAAGGATTTGGTGGAGAGAGATAGTGGATTGGCTGAGAAAATTAGGAGTTTAGGCTGTAATTATCAACCTCCATAGTTCAAGAATATCTCTTAGTAAGTTAATTGTGTTTTTTATTGTGTTGGGATAGGATTTTTGGTAGTAAATTTCGTACTTTATTTTTGCTAAATTTTCAACCTCTATATTTCAGCTATATCTTGAGCTATACAGCTCTGATTTGAGCAAGGTTAGACTCTTTAGAAACTTCAGAGAGTCTTTTATAAGTTTTATGTTTTAAGTTTTGACTGAATTCGTTGATAGGTAAATAGGGCTAGACATTATATTACTCACCTTAATGCTTTATTTTGGCTGAATAGATTCTAAAATCCATAATTAATTTCACACTTATCCAAATTGAGTGATTCTAATTGGAATTTGAAGTAACCTCAAAACCTTATCTTCAGTACAAATTTGGAGGTTTTTGGATTAGTGTGTGTATCTTTAGGTTATTTTTAGTTAGGAGCATTTAGTTGCACTTTTTTTTATGTTTAAAGTGAATTATTATGCTTGAGTGTTAAATTAGTATATAATTGGGTGTAGGAAGTAGAAGAGGTGGAGAAGACCTTACTCATTAAAGGGGAGCATTGCTTATGAAGGAATTAAAGCTTTTGGTAAGTAATTTTTAATACAATACTTACTTATATTAATTCTCTTGTAACTATAATTGTTTAATTATGTTTGATTATGAATTCCATTCATTATGGCAAGAATGAGTTATATAAATATAAAATATTTATAGTGAACTATGTATGATATCATCTAATTTATGCAAGCCACATGATGTGGTGAGAGATATGATTTTACCATGTTGATGGAAATGAAATAAGCTTATTGGTTGTGAGGTATAAATTTACATATGCATATTATGAGGTATGTGAGTAAAATATGTGTGTGTCGAGATTGAGTTCCACGGCCTAAGACTGAGCTGGGCAGAGAGTCTCAGGTGTGGCCATTCATATGCTTATATATATATATGTATGAGATCTGAGATTGAGCTGGGCAAAGAGTCTCAGGAATGGCCATTTGTATATGAAATATATGAAAAAGGAAAAGTGAGCTTTAAGTGAAACGTGTGTGACGTGTGTTGAGATCTCCGGCCGGATAACTAATAAGCATAAACATGCATCCATTGCATTGTGATTGTATATATTGTTGAATGTGGATTGTAAACGTGAACTACTTGAAATGATATGTTATGGTGTAATTAAGATACCCAAGTTTGAGTTTTAAAGTAATGAGTATTGCTGGTATAGTATGGAGATTGTAAATGCTTTTAGATTGTATTTGAATATTTTAGTAGATTCTGAAAATAGGCTAATATACGAGCGTGTTCCAGACCGTGTGTTGAGACACGAGAGTGTACTGAGCCGTGTGTGAGGACACAGTTTGTTTTAAGTTAGAATATGGCAATGTGTCTTATTTGAATTTTAACCCGAGAGCTACACAGATGAGTACACGGGCGTGTTCAAGATCGTGTACCAAATTATAAATTTGAGCATTTTGGACCGAGAGCAACACAGCTCGATACACGGGTGTGTATATGGCCGTGTATGAAATTATTGAAATGTGTATTTTTGACCAAGAGTAACACGGGCATGTTTGTAACCGTGTCTAATTTCAGAAATATGTGAGTTTTCGACCGAGAGCTACATGATCTAGTACACGGACATATACATAGCCGTGTGTCATTTTAATAAATTTTATATTTTAGACTGAGACACACACGGGAAAGAACACGGGTGTGTTCATAGATGTGTGTGAGAGTGTGTTTGGAAACGAGGTGAACACGGGTTAGAACACGGCCGTGTTCCAGACCGTGTAGTCTAAAGTTTAGTGTTTTTATTTAAATTAGATTAATTAGTTCTTGAGAAGTTTTATTTGTTGCATGTATTACCAATTGCTTATTGAGTCGCAAGCTCATTTTTTTACAATTGTGATTTTTAAGTAGATAGCCTAGATTAAGGGATTTGCTTTAGCAAAGAGCTTGGAGTGTGTCCTTGTTGTGAACTCAGGTGGGATGACAACGTACTTGGTGTTGACATCTTCATCCTCATGAGCATCCCCATTTTAGCATTTGGGGTTTTTTGTAAATTGTATTATCTTGTATTTAAATACATTTGTAAAGTTTATGTATATTGTACAAACTTATACTTTTATATAACTTATTTTTTGAAAAGAAAAATTTTCTCACTTATGTTTTATTTGTAAATTATTTTGGGAACATGTGTGTGTGGCATTGGAAGGTGCTACATTAAGTGGTATCAGAGTGAAAATTAGATTCCCTTGGGACATGATACTTGAGTGCATTCATAACATCTCATATATAAGTTTTAGAAATCATATAGTTAATGTACGTTGTATATCTCAGAATGGATAAACATCAAGCACTTCGAGGTGACCCTGAAGAGTCATTAGAGTCAGTTCATAGCCCTGAACAAGCTCAATCTCAACCCCAAGTCCCTCCTCCTGCTGCTATCCTTTTATGTAGGATTTTGTTTAGATGATGAAGAATATAGGTCAACCACCAGTAGAGAATATGGTAGATGAGACCTATGAAAAGATCAGGAAGCAAGGTGCTAAAGCCTTTGCGGGTACTACTGACCCTGCAGTTGCTGAAGAATGGCTACGAAGCACTAAAAGAATCCTTGATAGATTTGAATGCACCACTAAGAAGAAGGTTAGCTATGTCATATCCTTATTTGAGCAAGATGCTCTAGATTGGTGGGAGATGGTACCGGAAAGCAAAAATGTGCCGATGACGTTGACTTGGGAAGACTTTTTTAAGAGAGTTTATGGAGAAGTATATACCAGCAGTGTATAGAGACAGGAAGAAGATTGAGTTCCTGGAATTAAAGCATAATGATCTCTCCGTTACTGAATATGAGGTTCAATTTGTGAGGTTGTTGAAGTATGCTCCGGAGGAAATTACCACTAATGAATTGAAAAGAAATAAGTTTGAGCGGAGATTAAACTTAGACATCAGAGAGAAAATGACAATTAAACCTCCTACTTATAGAGAGGTGTTGGAGACAGTCTTGAGAGCTGAATAGGTGATTATTGAAAGGAATAAGGTTGAAGCTAAAAAGAAGAAAATCACTGGTTCATTTTTAGCTCCAACTCGAACTAGTGGAATTTTATCTTTCCGAAGCCCTAGTTTTCAAAGGGGTAACTTCAGAGGAAAAAGCATGAGTTGATCCAACCAATCAAGAGGAGGATCTTTTGTTCGAGGTTTTGGAAGATTTGATGGCCGAAGGGGGCAAGGTAGATCGATGACTGGCACATCAACTTCGGTATGCAACAGATGTGGGAGATTCCACTTGGGAGAGTGTCGGAATGCTAGATCGGGTGTATGTTTTAATTATGATCAGTATGGTTACTTCATCAGAGATTATTCGGTAAAAAGAAGTGGAGAAGGATCTCAGATGACAGTTTAAAGCAGTGCCGAAGAGAATATATCTACTACTAGTCGAGGAAGAGGCTAAAGTGGTAGAGGAGGTGGAACTGGCACTTCGAGCCAAGCAGGATCCGCTAGTTCATCTCAAGGCCAAGCACAGGTCTATGCTATCACGAGGCAAGAAGCTTCTGGTGCTCCAGATGTGATCACTGGTATATTCTATCTTTGACTATGATGTATTTATTTTAATAGATCCAGAATCTACTTGCTCATTTGTATTGCATAAGTTTGCATTGAGGGTGAATGGAAAGATTGAACCCTTAAAACATATTTTATGTATTTTTATACCTATTGGAGGTATTGTAGTAGTGAATTCTATATTAAGGGCATGTCCAATATTAGTAGATGGAGAGATTTTATATGCAAACTTAGTGATTGTTAAACTAGATGAATTTGATGTTATTTTGGGCATGGATTGGTTAGCTAAACATCATGCCATTGTGGATTGTTATACTAAGGGGGTGGTAATAGATTTAGTGGGGAAAAATGTAGTATTGGTAGGAGAGAGAAAGGTTATGCCTTCTTATTTAATTTCAGCGATGACAGCATTTCAGTTGATAATTGATTAGAGATGGGTGTGAGGTGTATTTGGCTAATATTATTGACACCACCAAAGTTAGTCCAGGAGTAAAAGAGGTACCGATAGTTAGAGATTATCTTGATATATTTTTAGATGAATTGTCGGGATTACCTCTATACAGGAAAGTTGATTTTGAGATTGAGACTATTCCGGGAGTGGCACCGATATCAATTGCTCCGTATAGATTGGCACTAATGGAGTTAAAAGAGTTGAAAAAATAACTAAAAGAGTTATTAGAGAAGGGGTTTATCAGACCGAGTATATCACTTTGGGGAGCTCCGATTTAGTTTATTAAGAAAAAGGATGGGAGTATGCGATTGTGTATTAACTACCGACATTTAAACAGAATCACGGTAAAGAACAAGTATCCATTACCGAGAATTAACGATCTACTCGATCAATTGAAAGATGCTACGGTATTTTTAAATATAGATTTGAGATCGGGATATTGGAAACTCCAGGTGGCAGAAACTTCAATTCCCAAGACCGTATTTCGAACTAGATATGGGCATTATGAGTTTTTGGTGATGCCTTTTGGTTTAACGAATGCACCAGCTGCATTCATGTCATTGTTGAATAAGACATTTCAGCAGTATTTAGATTAGTTTATGATTGTCTTTATCGATGACATTCTCATCTATTCTTTAAATAAAGAGGTACATGAACGACATCTTTGAACCACTTTACAGATTTTGAAGGAGCAACAATTATATGCCAAATTCAGTAAATGTGAGTTTTAGATGGAATAAATTATATTTCTTAGGCATATTTTCTCGAAGGAGGGAGTAAAACCCGACCCATCAAAGATTAAGGCTATTATGGAGTGGGAAGAACTTAGAAATGTGACGGAGTTTCGGAGTTTTCTGGGGTTAGCTGGATATTACCGCAAATTTATACAAGATTTTTCTATTATTATAAGGCCTTTGACAAACCTATTGAAGAAGAATGTGCAATTCCGATGGACCGAAACATGTCAAAGGAGTTTTAAAAAGTTAAAGGAAGCTTTTACCACTACTTCAGTACTAGCATTGCCAACTGAAGATGGAGGATTTATTGTGTATATCGATGCTTCTGGACAAGGATTAGGGTATGTTCTTATTCAAAATCGGAAGGTGATGGCATATGCTTCAAGGCAATTGCAAAGCCATAAAACCAATTACCCTGCTCATAATTTAGAGCTACCCGCCATTATCCATGCATTGAAGATTTTGAGATATTACTTATACGGGGAGACATTTTCCATTTTTACCGACCACAAGAGTTTAAAATATATCTCTACATAGAAAGAATTAAACTTGAGACAATGAATATGGATGGAGTTATTGAAAGATTATGATTGCACTATTGAGTACCATCCAGGAAAAGCGAACGTAGTAGTCGATGCTTTAAGTCACAAAACAGTGGAGAGTTCGGTAGAAATCAATTGCTATACAAAGGAGAATCTTATGGCATTACGAGCAATGAATATTAATCTTAATGTTGAGGAAGACCACTTGTTTGCGGCATTGCAAGTTCGACCATCTATGGTGGATCAAATTGGGAAGGCTCAAATGGATGATGCGTACTTGAGCAGGATGAAAGAAAAAGTGGAAATGAGAGTCAACACACAGTTTAAAATTAAAGAAGATGGTATGTTGGTAATTGGGAATCGTGTATGTGTTCTGGATTTAAGAGAATTTAGAAAGTAAATTATGGAGGAAGCACATACTGCTCCGTATACAATGCATCCTAGAAGTACAAACAATGTACCCTAATTTAAAGCCTTTCTATTGATGGCCAACAATGAAGAAAGATATAGCAGAATATGTGACAAGATGCTTGACATGTCAACAAGTAAAAGCTGAGCATCAAGCACCTGTAGGAAAATTTAAATCATTGAAGATACTAGAATGGAAATGGGAGAAGATAACAATGGACTTTATGATTGGATTGCCTAGAACTTTTCGAAAACATGATGTGGTATAGGTGATAATTGATCGACTCACCAAATCCGCATACTTTTTGCCAATACAGTAGATTTGGACAAGTTAGCATCCTTATATATTTCTGAGATTGCGAGATTGCATGGAGTTCCGATGTTAATTATGTCCGATAAGGATCCATGGTTCACATTAGATTTTTGGGGAAGCCTATAAGGAGTATTGGGTACTAAATTACATTTTAGTAATGCTTTTCATCCTCAAACGGATGGACAATCAAAGAGGATGATTCAAACATTGGAAGAAATGATGAGAGCTTATGCTATAGAGTTCAGAGGCAATTGGGATAATCATTTGCCATTGCTAGAATTCACTTACAGCAATAATTTTTATTCTAGTATTGGGATGGCACCGTATGAAGCTCTTTAAGGAAAGAAATGTCGAAGTCCGATTTGTTGAGATGTTGAAGGTTTAAGATAAATTGAAGGACCGAACTTGATACAAGAAACTATGAAAAAAGTTCAAGTGGTCAAGAAATGTTTAAAAGTGGCTTAAAATCGCCAGAAACGTTATACAGATAGACATTGTTGGGAAATGGAATATAATATGGAAGAGAAAGTTTTCTTGACTGTGTTGCCATAGAAGGGAATTTTACGGTTTGGCAAGCACAGAAAATTGAGTCTAAGATATGTTAGGCCATATGAAATCTTTGAAAGGATTGGACTACTAGTATATAGATTGGCCCTTCCAAGAGAATTGTCATCCATTCATGATGTGTTTTATGTATCGATGCTACGACGATACTGATCATATCCGAGCCATATTATACAAGAGTCTGAGATTGAAATTTTTGAGAAGTTAACCTATGTGGAAGAACCTATAGATATATTTGATCAGAAGGTAAAACAATTGAGAACTAAGGAGATTCTGATAGTAAAAGTGAAGTGGAGCCACTATTCACCGAGAGAAGCCACATGGGAAGTGAAAGAATAGATGAAATAGAAATATCCGCACTTGTTCCTGAAAGACAATAAGTAATTAATTTTGAGAATGAAATTTTATTGAGAGGGAGAGAAATATAACACCCACTCCTTTAGCACATGTGTGTATGACGTGTGCATTACCTTTTATGTATATTAGATAGTTACTTTTAATTAAGTAAGATGGTGTTAGAGTTGTAGAGATGGACTAGATTGTTAGGGAAGTAGGGACTTGATTGAAATAATTATAAGATGAGGGCTTAGTTGGGAAGAGTAGCTTTTCATTAAAGAGCTAAGTGGATATTTGGTATATAAATATCATAAATTTTGGCTATATCTACTTCTTCTTCAACGTGAATGCATGTGTGAGTATGTGAGGGAGGAAGTGAGTTGCACCCAAAAATTTCTTTCAAAGAAACTAAGGATTTAGTAGAGAGAGAGAGTGGATTAGCTGAGACAATTAGAACTCTAGACTGTAATTATCAACCTTCATAGTTCAAGAACATCTCTTGGTAAGTTAATTGTGTTTTTGATTGAGTTGAGATAGGGTTTTTGGCAGTAAATTTCGTACTTCATTTTTACTGAATTTTCAACCTCTATATTTTGGCTATATCTTGAGTTATATATCTCTTATTTGAGTAAAGTTAGACTCATTGGAAACTTTAGAGAGTCCTTTATAAGTTTTATATTTTGAGTTTTGACTAAATTTGTTGATAAATGGGTCAAATAGGGTCAGACATTATATTGCTCACCTTAATGCTCTATTTTGGCTGAATGGATTCTAAAATCCATAATTAATTCCACACTTATTCAAATTGAGTGATTCTAATTGGAATTTGAAGTAAATTCAAAACTCTAGCTTCAGTACAAATTTGGAAGTTTTTAGATTAGTGTGTGTATCTTTAGGTTATTTTGAGTTAGGAGCATTCAGTTGCACTTTATGATATTTAAAGTGAATTGCTATGCTTGAGTGTTAAATTGATATATAATTGCTTGTAGGAAGTGGAAGAGGTGGAGAAGACCCTACTCATTAAGGGAGAGCTTTGATTGTGAAGGAATTAAAGCATTTGGTAAGTAATTGTTAATACAATGCTTACTTATATTAATTCTCTTGTAACTATAATTATTTAATTATGTTTGATTGTAAATGCCATTCATTATGGCAAGAATGAGTTATATAAATATAAAATGTTTATGGTGAACTATGTATGATAGCACCTAAGTTATGTAAGCCACATGATGTGGTGAGAGATGTGATTTTACCATGTTGATGGAAATGAAATAAGCTTATTGGTTGTGAGGTATAAATTAACATATGCATATTGTAAGGTATGTGAGGAAAACGTGTGTGTATCAAGATTGAGCTCCACGGCCTGAGACTGAGCTGGGCAGAGAGTCTTAGGTGTGGCCATTCATGTGATTATATATATATACGTGTGAGATCTGAGACTGAGTTAGGCAAAGAATCTCAGGAATGGCCACTTGTATATGAAATATATGAAAAAGGAAAAGTGAGCTTTGAGTAAAATGTGTGTGACATGTGTTGAGATCTCCGACCGGATAACTAACAAGTATAATTATACATCCATTACATTGTGATTGTATATATTATTGAATGTGGATTGTAAATGTGAACTGCTTGAAATGATATGTTATGGTGTAATTGAGACACCTAAATTTGAGTTTTAGGTAGTGAGTATTGCTAGTATGGTATAGGGATTGTAAATGCTTTTGGATTGTATTTGAATGTTTTAGTAGATTCTGAAAATAGACTGAGACAAGGGCGTGTCCCAGACCGTGCGTTGAGATATAGGTTGAGACACGGGCATATCCCGAGGCATGTGTGAGGACTCGATTTGTTTTAAGTTAGAAAATGGCCATGTTTCTTATATGAATTTTAACCCAAGAGCTATAAGGGTGAGTACATGGGCATGTTCAAAACCGTGTATCAAATTATGAGTTTGATCATTTTGGACCGAGAGCAACACGACTTGATACACGGGCGTGTACATGGCCATGTATGAAATTATGGAAATGTGTATTTTTGACCGAGAGCAACACGGGCATAAACACAGACGTGTTTATGACCGTGTCTAATTTTAGAAATATGTGAGTTTTGGACCGAGAGCTACACAGTCTAGTACACGGGCATGTTTATAGCTGTAGCACCCTCTAGGTACCACATACAAGTGTTCCAATAATATAACAACACATGGCACAAATATTTTTTTTTCAAATAATAATAGATATACATTTATGCCAAAACACTTGTTTATACATATTGTACTTTAGTGTACATATATAACTTGTTATCAAAATAAATACATTGCTTAAAAACAAAATGCTTGAATGTGATGATAATGATGATCATGAGGATGGAGATGTCGATACCAAGCCTGCCTTGGACCC
>CATIWO010124708.1:0-18844 GCA_949673435.1 Macaranga tanarius | reverse complement strand
AATAGCCATTTGCATGTAATTCAAGAAATAATCAAATAATTAAAAATAATAAAACATAAAACACAAACGGAGGCCGATCGCAAGGTCGGGTGGGCCGTACAAAAGCCCATACCCAGTTTCCGGACCCAATCTCTGAGGACGGCTGCTGGGCTTCCTCTGTGGAATCCAGTTGCTGTAAAGTGTGTCCCGGATTTCATCTGGGTGGCGACTCCATTCTCCAACCAAAGCCCTTTAAAAAGGCCTAAAGTTGTATTCCTAGTAGGCCCTGAGCCCGCACAGTGCCGTGGTCGCCGAATACTTGGGCGCGCGCTGAACCCCACCGCCTACAATATTACTAAATTATTTAAGTTTTATTAGTTAGCCTAATTAAAATAGAAAATATTATTTAAATTAAATTATAATTAATTTAATTTAATTTTAATTAATAAATTATTAAATTATCTGACTTTTATATGTTAAATAATATGAACAATTTTGTAATTTTGTGTGTTCCCCCTTTCATGTGTGTATATGTCATGTCTGTGCCTAAATAATTAAGTTATTTGGGTTAGGACTAAATTGTAAGGAAAATAAGTTTGGATTGAGGACTTAATTGAAAGAAATTAAGTTGAGGGACTAAAATATAATTTGGCATAAACCGCCATTGTTTCTGTTTAAGGAAGTAGACGATGGAAAAAAAAAGAAGGAAACGCTACTAGAGGAAGAGGAAAAAAGGGAGGAACCGACAGTTTGGTGAGTGGACTTCTTTTTTGTAATCCTTTTATTGTTATACTTGCTTTTGATTGAGTTTTGGATCAAATTTTTGTTAAAATATTTGAAGTTTTGAATGTTACAGACGATCAGGCGGCGCCTCTGTGCATACAAGGGCGGCGCCTTAGCTCAATTGAGGCCCAAAGGTGACTCCTCAACAAGTGATGAGGCGGCGCCTTTGTAGGTAAAAAGGCGGTGCCTCTATGGCTTAAGGGCGATGCCTCAGTGAAGAGGTGACACCTCAGTAGATCCTGGGCAACACCTCTGTGTAGAGAACTTGAAATTCGAAACCAAAACTTTGGAAATTACCGAGATACGCAGCGTTGCTTTGGGAGGACCTAACTTTCGGCACCGGTTGAGTTACGGGACCCATAATATATCAAATCGAAGCTGACTCAGAGGTCTATATGGATTTTATTAGGGGAACCCAACGAACCCCATTTTGATATTCAAATTTGATCATTTAGGCCTCTATTTGGGGCTTCAAAGTTTAGGTTGTATTTATAATCTTAAATGTACATGGCACCCAGAGCTATAGATTTCATGTATGAGATATGGTAGGATTGGTATATATGTATAGTTGATGCCAGAGGCTGGATACATATATTACTATATTTATGTGAGTTAGTAAGTGTGTATAGCCGATTCCTAGGGCCGGATATACATGTTAGTATATTAATTAAATGGGTAAGTGTATAGTTATTGCCTGAGGCCGATACACATTAACCTATAAAGATACATTTGGAGTATGCATAGCCGATGCCGGGGGCTGGGTACATATCTTACTATGTGAATATAAGATTTATTGGAGATATATGTATAGCTGTTGCCTAGAGCGGGTTATACATACTCTTTTGTAAGTGTATGATCATATCCGAGGAATATATTTATCTGTTGCCTAGGGCCATATACATATATTAATTTGGATTGATATTTTAGTTATTGTTAGCCTAAGTGCTATTATGATTCTATTTTTAAATGAGTATATTAGTTTTCAACCTTGAAAGATTGATATTTTCTTTAAATAATTTAATTTATGTTAATTTGTTCACTAACTGAGTATTTTCTGCTAGAAATACTCACCACTCATTTTTATTAAATTTTTCAGAGCTAAGTAGCAGTCGAGAAGATAGCTAGATGTTTAAGAGAGGAGGCATAATTAATGAAGAATTTCAAGAGTATTGTTTAGATAGAACTTTTGGTGATGGCATATTGTAGTTTTATGCAGATGTATATTAATGACTCGTATTATAGGATTTATGAGTAAACAAAAGAGATGTTATAAAATATAATATATGTTTAAGAGTTATCTAGTGGATGATCAATATAGAAGTAATATTCGGCCATATCAGTATTTAAGTTAGAAAAATCAAATGTGCGACTTTCTAACAAGGATAGTGGTGGGGTCGGGTGTTAAAGTATATGTATAGACCTTTTCTTCTATGTCATGATTATATGGTATCCTCATTTGTATTCACCAGGTTATCTGAGTAATTATGTAAGAAAAATTTTAAAATTTTAACTTAACTTATCTAGTAAAAGTAAGAATTTTAACTCTTATTTATAAAGAACATTACTATAAAAAATTGAAAATTTATATACATATAAACATATAAAAATTAAAAATTGTAATATATATATTATAAGAAATTGATTGAACTTAACTAGCTATACGAAATAATGAAATTTTCATTATAAATCTAATATATAACTCAATATATCAATATATTTTACTTAAAATCTAAAATTAACTTTTATTGAATATCACATGTGTTAATGGTCAATCCCAATACATCCAATTTATTAGTTGATTGATGATGCAATCGGATAAAAGAGCAATTATTATTTAACAGTGTTAAAATAATAATTATTAAATTAGAGAAAAAAACATATTAAGAAAATAAAAAATAAAAATAATTCACTAAATCAACATTTTATTTATTGTAATAGTTATTTATTTTTTTTTAGGAAACATCGATTTAGTAGAAATTGTGCCATATAAATTTACTACAAATCAATTAATGTTAAATTTAATGACTAATGTACCCTTTTATATATTTTTTAAAAATTGATATTTATATTCTAAAATCTTGATACAATTTTAGAAAAATATCATTTTGTTAAATTTGTATTATTGTCAAAAGAAGAAAATATCATAAATAAATATTTATATTTTAAATGATTCCTAAAAGTATTTTTATATGAATTATTGTATCAAAAAAAAAAAATAGAAACATCTATCAATTTTTTAAAAGTACGACATTGCGTACCAAGGCATTATACTAACTTAACCTCCACTAAACCCAACCCAATTACATTTAATTTGAGGAAAGCTTAATTGTTGGTTTAAGGAGAGAGGAAGAAAGTTCCAGAGGCAATTGTTGAGGGACTGATGAGTTGTAGGGGTAATTCAAGTGACGTGAAGGTTACAGAATTTGTGGAAGGAATTATTGAGAATTAAAGAGGTCTGAACTTTTGTACCAAGTTGATGGATTATAAAAGGGGAGGAAGAATGACACAATCAACACACACAATCAACAATCAACCAATCATTAGCAAATTATCAAATCCAATAGTCATTTTCTTTAGCTTTTATCAAATTTTATGCTTTTCTTAGCAATCTTGTATTTTCTTTTGTTTAAATATAATTCACATTTATCATTTTTCCAAGCTCATTTATCATTACCTCTAGTAAAATTTTTCCTTTTCTAATTGCTATTTTACTGTTCATTAATTATTACTGCTACAATTTACAAACTCATTGGAACTCAAGTAAATTGTGATAAAGGCACTTGGGAACCCACACCCATCTGAAGAAATTAGAATTCATTTGGGAAATTAGTCTCCCTTGGCATGCTCAAACCCGGTCTAATAAAAATTGTACCAACAATCTTTTGGCACGCTCGGTGGGACACATTCCAACAAGATGTTCAGCTTTGAAAATGAAAAAAAAATTGGGTTGGTAATTCAATCAATATGCCTGCAAAAGCAAGTTCTTTATTGCAATAAGCTTCTGGAAGTTCAGTGCCTCAGGATCAAACTTGGGCCGAGGCACCTCTTGACTTTGTACCTTTTGATTTTACAACTTTTGGCTGTTCAAGCCAAGGTTCTAAAATCAATAATAGTAATGCTATTACTGAGGGCACTGATGCCCAAACCATCTTCTTAGAAGGAATAAAGCATGTCCAAGATTCAATAGCACAGATGAAAAATGCTTTTCAGGCTTCTTTGTAAAATTTTCTCCAGAAGATGAACAGTGTTGCCAACCAGACTTTACTGAAAATATCAACTTCATTTGAGAAGATGAATGAGGCCTATTTGAAGCAAGGGAGTTGTAAAGTGTCCCCCAAAGGTGATGGTTCAACCCCATGGAGAACCTAGACATTCATCTCCTGTTAAGCCTAATGATGGAGGTCAGGTTCTTGGTGGTGACAAGGAAAATCCAAGTTCTCAACTTAGAACTCACAACTATAAGGTGTTCAGAAAAAAAAAGGCTCAAGGAGCAATATTCATCAAGGTCATATGCCATCTCACTAGGGCAATTTACAAGTTTCTCAAGGCCAACCACTAAATTCTCAAAACTGGGTGTAAGGCTCAAGGGCAACATTCTACCTGATGAAATAGCAATTTCTGATGGCCAAGAGCAGATTCCTAAAGGTCAAATGCTATTTCATAAGGACCTTATGCGAATTCCCCTAGGTAAGGTTGATTGTGTGCCTTCTCCTCAACCCCCAAAGGTGAAAGCAAACATAAAAGTAGAAAAAGAGGCACCAGTGGTATTGATTGATCGTATCAATATGGATTTGAATAATAAGATCATAGAAAAAGAGAAGGTGGTTTAGCCTTCCAATATGAATTCTAACAGGTACATAAGTTACTTGAGACCAGTTCCTCATAAGAGGTTCTCAGCACTAGAGAAAAAGCCTCATGTACGTGCTATATTGAGAAACAACTATAAACCTAAGCCGAGGAGGGAGGATAGGAGGCCACCATCAAAATTCAACAGAAAACACTTGTTCCACCAAATAAGTAGCAGCGTAGGGTAGAGAACAAGAAATTTCACCATCCTGAAAAGAGACAAAATGAACAGGAGATCAAACCTGAGGCTAAATTTAAAATTAGGACTAAAGCTACATAGGATCTAATTGTAAAGAAAGAGGATCTCATTACTCATGAGGCTGATGAAAATATCACTGAAATTCAAAGTACTCGGGAGGCAGAAGGCATGGTAATCCAGGTCATAAGGCCAGATCAATATGAAATTGTGGTTGTTAAGAAATCATATGTGGAGATGTCAAAACCAACTGCAATTGGCATCTATGTTTCAACTAATACAATAATGGTTTTACCAGTGACATTACTATTGATGGTAAAAAACCCCTCAATGCTTTCTTTATGGTGGGTTTGATTGCAATATTGAGTTTAGAAAATAGTTGTGTTGCATAGGACTGTACTAAATTACTGCTAAGTCTATGCAAGGAAGGTGGTGCTAAAATATTTCCCACTATGTAGGAAATGAATGAAAAATAAATAAAATGAGTAACTAGCCTTGGGCCGGAAATTTACTACTTAGTGCATAAAGTGGCAAAAATTTACTTTTTGGGTGTATAAGTTGACTTGAAAGCCACTATTGTAAATAAATAAAATTTGGTTTTACCAAATGTTAGTGTGTTTTTGTTTATTTATTTTTGCATGAAGTGTGTTGGTTATTGGTTTACAAGTTAAGAATAGTAATTTTACAAAATTTCGGCAGCATTTCTGCTGGAAATTGGCTATTTTAATGTGTAAAATGTATAGTTGTGGTGAAAAGTGTGTTGTGAACAGTGATGCTATCAAAATAGTGCTAAATAAAGATTTTTATCAAAAGCAACAAAGGCTTTGTAACATAAACATTATGCACGTGTTGATATAGTGCTAGAGAATGCCAACATAGCAAAAAAAATTATTACAGCATCAAATCATATGTCTTACATCAGGCATAAAATATGCCAAATAGCACAATCATACATCACAAGTGAAATGATAAATAAAGTCAGAGAAAATCAAATGGAATCAACATCAAAGTGTTTCAAGGTCTACCAGATGTCCATGCATTTTTGCCTAGTCGCCATTACTTCTTGCTCCTAATTTATCGTATTCTCTTTTTCTGCAAGTTATTTGGCCTCATATTTTGCTATTTTTTCTTCAATCTTGTTGACAGACACCTTAGCTAGCTTTGCTTCCTTTATTTGCTCCATTCTGCAGAGGTAGATAGAGCAGAACTCAAAGGCATGAGCTGTTTAAACAAGAAAATAAAATGAGCATTTACTTAAGTAAAGTAGTAGTGCCATACCTGTAATGGAAGTCTCTTGAGCATATGAAGCACTAACAGAAGTATGAAGGGTTAGGAACTCCACATTTTGCCGAATGAAAATTGAGGGAAATGGTTAGTGAGGGAGTGTTGAGCAAATACAAAGGCATTTTATCAAGAGAAAAATGAAGAAAACTCATTTCCACCAAGCAAGTACAAAAAAAATGGCTTTAGTAAAATCAAGGGTAACTTGGCTGAAATGAGCTAAAAGATTATATTTGGCCTAAACCCTTGGTGAAATGATAGCACAAGTGTCTTAGTTAATGGAATTAAACATAAAAGAGTCATTTCACCAGTTGTTATCAAGACATTTTTCAAAGGGAAGCCATTTCACCAGGCATTTAGGCTAAATAGTGAAAAAGTGTATAATTAATAAAATTTTACTTGGGGAAAATGTGGGGGGTAATGAGTCAAAAAGGCGTAAAAGAGTTATTTTACCAAGTTTCCCTAGGGGAAATTATGTTATTAGGCCGAACTAGTGCAAATAGAGTAAAAATGTAGAATTTGCATAAGCTGGCAAAATGTGTTAAAGGAAATGTGGGGGTAATGAGCAAAAAGGTTGTGAAAAAGCTATTTCACCAGGTTTCCCCAGGAAAGTTTTGAGGGAAAATATGTTATTAAGTAGTGAAATCCAGACAAGTGCAAAAGTGCATATTTAATAAAATTTTATTGGGGGAAATATGGAAGTAACAGGTAAAAGAGATATTCTCAACTTTTAAATGCAATAATATGTTGATTACCCCTGGGGTTCTACAAAGTTAAGGAGTATATTTGGCATTTTATGCTAAATAGTGAAAAATAGTATTTTTCCTTAGGTAATACAAAGATTGATGTTCAAGATGAAATGCTTCAAGAAATTGTAATGAATAATGGCTAGATTTTTAGATGATACTAAAATGGAAAATTTGCCCAGTGATATGCTTGAGCCGATTAAAATTTATTAGGGAAATGATATGAAAATTGGCTATGAAAAATTCTTGTTGAAAGAAACATGTTTAAGCAAATAGATTATTTCAACATTACTTGCTAAAATAATTTTAGGCATTATTTGCATACATATATATCCTTGGGGGAGATAGCATAATAATGTCAAAATTATGCAAAATTGCACCTGAACATATTTCTGACATTACCAATGCACATCATCAAGATAAAAATTCATTCACAAAGCATGACATCAACTTAAAATAGGCAGTAAATTTCTATTTCACTAATCATTCATCAAAGAAAGATCAAAATTGGGCAGCATTTCCCCTAATATCTAGCACATTACTTTCACATAAATTCAACATCATCACATGATGTGCAAAGTTACCAACACAATCAACACAGAAATAAGCAAAAAAATTTACCTGAATTGCATTTCCTCCCGAAGTATGTCTTGGTCTGCTTACTAAGGTTGCCAAATGGACTAGTGTGGAGGAAAAAGCAGTAAAACCACCAAAGTGGTTGCCGGCAGCGGCAGTTCTAGCATGGTCGGCGGCTATGTCTCCTTCCCCTGGTAGCTTGGCAACGGCAGTAGCCTGTGCCTTACGTGTGGTGACAGCGGCTGCAGCTTCTCCCCGTTGTGAGGCGATGACATCGTCAGCAGCTTCCTTCCCCGTGCGTGCAGCGGCGTTAGTAGTAGGAACAACATTGGCGTCTCCTTCCCCTGGTGACTGCTTGTCGCCCGCTTCCTTTCTTCGTGCAACATCGGCGACGGGGATGGTAGTGGCTAGAAGTGGCGATCGGTGTAGAAGGTAATGTGATGGATGATTGAGGTGTTTTGAGTGAGGAGTTAAGGAAAAATAAATGGGCATTCATGTTTATCCAAAAAAAAAAGGAATGAAGGAGGTGAAATGAAAAGTGAAAAGATGGTATTTATACCATGTAAATTAGCTTTGGGTCTCGCCCAAGCTAATTATATGTGGGGGGCATTATGTAGGCCCAATATTAATTTTAAGCCCAATGACAGGCCCCACTCCACTAAGCCCAACCCAATTACATTTAATTTGATGAAAGCTTAATTATTGGCTTAGGGGGAAAGGAAGAAAGTTCCAGAGGGAATTATTGAGGGACTAATGAGTTGTGGGGGTAATTCAAGTGACGTGAAGGTTACATAATTTATGGAGGGAATTATTGAGAATTAAAAAGGCCTAAACTTCTGTACCAAGTTAAAGGGGACGAAGCATTACACAATCAACACACACAATCAACAATCAAAATCAACAATCAACCAATCATTAGCAAATTATCAGATCCAATTGTCATTTTCTTTAGCTTTTATTAAATTTTATATTTTTCTTAGCAATCTTGTATTTTCTTTTGTTTAAATATAATTCACGTTTATCATTTTCCTAAACTCATTTATCATTACTCCCAGCAAAATTTTTCCTTTTTCAATTTTCCATTTTACTGTTCATCAATTATTACTGCTACAATTTACAAACTCATTGGAACTTAAGCAAATTGTGGTAAATGTGCTTGTAATCCACACCCGTCTGAAGAAGTCAGAATTCATTTGGGAAATTAGTCTCCCCTGGCACACTCAAACCCGGTCTAACAAAAATTGCACCAACCATATAATACTCCCTCAATATATATATATATATATATAATGCTCCTATCGCATGCTTTCACAAGTTTTATAATTTCGTTTATAAGAGTAATAAGCGTGCATGTACGCTAAATTAATTTTAATACAATTTCAACTTATAATTTTAATAGGATATCATTTCTACATCCTGAATGACTTTCAAGCTTCACAAACTATTATTCATATATAACCCATATGAAATCTACTAAAGTCTATCTTATTTTTTCTTCATTTTGATACTTCTTTTTTTTTTTTTTTTGTCAGTAAATTTTTTTCAATAGCATGTGTGTATGTGTTCATTTTAATGAATTATGTTTGAATTTTCTTAATAAATTGTTATTAAAATATTTAATTCTCTCTATTTATTAATATCAATAAAAAATTGATTAAAGATAGAAAATATAAAAGTGTATAAATTTATTATTTAATTTAATTATAACTAATTTAGATTAATTTAAGTTATTTTATAGGAAATAATATTTAAAAAAATATATTATATTCATCCATAAACTTAAAATATACTTAAAACCTTAGATATTTAGTTCTCAAAAAGATTTAAATTTAATAATAAAATTCAACTATTAAAATTTTCTTAATATTTTTCAGTTCTTATACCTATAAAATAAACATTTGTGTTAAATAATAAAATTTGAAATGTATTAATTTAATCCAAAATATTATTTGACATGAAAAAGACTGTCAATTCAAAATAGCTCTAATAAAATTACTACTAATTGTATATTTAATCATTAGTAGGAATTGGTCTTTTAAATTTGAATTATGCTTATCGAATTGGTGTTAATTATTGACAAATTAAGTATTAGTAATAATCAGTCAAGTCAATTTGACCAACAATTGAATTATGAGCAATCAGATAATTCAATGTTGATACTATTTCAATTAATTCAATTTGAATGATGATCATTTTAAGTCCTAATCAAATAAATTAATTATTACAGTGAGTCTTCCGTCCAAAAAAACAAATCAAATAAATTAATTATTTCTGATAATCAATCATTTTAATTTATATCAGACTAGTAATGGTCAAACAATTTAATTATTAATACTAATTCAATCGAATTAGAGCTTGATTAGTAGAATTAAGCAGATCACCAATGATATCAGGATCCCATCGACGACTACCCGGAACCATTAACTGGTTAACAGTGATATGACACAAGGAATCAGGAACAGAAGTGGAAATACGAGGTTGAGAACCAATAAGCCATGGATCTTTCCAAACATGAACTATATCTCCAGAACCAACACGAATTCTACAACCTTCTCTAATCAGATTTTGGGCAGCAAGGACACTTCTCTATATGTAGCTGGGATTATAGCCTAAAGAAGCTTCAAGGAAAGAATAATTAGGAAAGTAACGGGCTTTGAATAGCTTGGAAATGAAAGAAGTTGGATTAGAAAGTAACTTTTAGGCTTGCTTACCAAGAAGAGATAAGTTCACATCATGGAGCTTGCGAAAACCTATACCACCCAACTTCTTAGGAACACATAAACGGTCCCAAGTTTTCCAAATAATACCTCTAGAAGCCCCTACTTTTGAACCCCACCAGAAGGAGTTCATCATCTTCTCAAGATCAACACACAAATTAAGAGGAAGGAGAAAGATACTCATGGCATAGTTAAGGACAACTTGAGTGACTGTTTTGAGCAGAATTTCCTTACCAGCCTTCAATAAGAATTTCTTTTTCCAACCAGAAATTTGATGCCAAATTTTATCTTTGATAAAAGAGAATATGGCTTTTTTGTTCTTGCCAATAACAGAAGGAAGGCCCAAATAACGGTCATACCCCCCATCTCGCTGAATACCTAACATAAGCCGAATAGAATTTGTCTAATCACTGTTCACATTAGGGCTAAAGAAAAGCAAGGACTTAGATAAATTAATAGATTGGCCCGAAGCATCTTCATAATCATAGAGGATAAACTTGATAGTGCAACATTCATCAGCATTAACCTTAAAGAAAAATAGGCTGTCATCTGTAAAAAAAAGGTGAGAAACCATAGGAGCACCTATCGCAATTTTAATGCCATATAAAACCCTGAAAGGGATATTATAATGGATAAGCCTGGATAAACCCTCTGCACAAATGATGAACAAGTAGGGAGAAAGGAGATCACCTTGGCGAAGACCCCGTTGAGGTAAAATAGGACAAATATCCTCACCATCCAATAAGACATGGTAGCGCACTGTGGAAATACATATGAGAATTAAATTAATCCATCTATCAGCAAATCCTATTTTACCCATCATAGTTATCAAAAAATCCCATTCAAGCCTATCATAGGCTTTACTGATGTCAATTTTCAAGGCCACATAACCATCCTTACCATGTGATTTCCTTTTCATATAATGCAGAGCCTTAAATGCAACCATTATATTATCAGATATGAGCCAGCCGGGAATAAAAGCACACTGAAATTATGAAATAAGACTAGGAAGAATCAGCTTTAAACAATTAGTTAAAGCTTTAGCAATAATTTTGTAGAGCACGTTACACATGGCTATAGGATGGAAATCACTCATAATTTCAGGATTTGACTTTTTAGGAATGAGAACAATCGAAGTATCATTCAAACCTGGAGGAAGACGATAATTATGCAATAACTCAAGACAGGCATTAGCAACATCAATACCAACTATATCCTAATATTTTTTAAAAAAACCCAGATTCATACCATCAAGACCCAGTGATTTGTCTGGATGCATAGAGAAAAGAGCATCTTTGATATCTTGGACAGTAAATGGCGCCAAAAGAGATTTATTTTGCTCTGTAGAGATACAAGTAAAAATTGAATCTAGCACAGCAGTAGACTCACCTTTAGAAGAAGTGAATAAATCATTAAAGTTATTTAACATAAGATCTTCAAGCCTTGTACCCTTATAACACCAATTACCATCCACATCTTTCAAGCAATCAATCTTATTCTTTGTTTGACGAGATAAAGCAAAAGAGTGAAAGAACTTAGTGTTATAATCACCTTGCCTTAGCCAATTCACCTTAGCTCGTTGCTTCCAAAAGGCTTCACGTTGAGCTAGAGTTTTAAAGTACTGCAATCTCGCCTCTTTATAAGACTCAACAGACTGATCATCCCACAAACCATGAAGATGGGTCATCTGCTGCTTACAAGACTTTATTTTAGAATAGAAATCCCCATCTGAATACCCAACCCACTAACTTAGCTCTAGAGCGCAACAGGAAATCTGAATCTGAATAGGGGCCGAACTATCAGCGTGCCAACTGGAATGAATAATTTGCTTGCATCGATTGTCCTTAAGCCACCAATTCTTAAATCTGAACCGATGAGAATTAACTGAAACCTGAGCCTGTGTAAGGAGAAGGAAAAGAGGCATGTGATCAGAAGAAGAGATACCAAGATTCCAAACCTTCGCATCCATAAAATAATGAAACCAAACTGAATTTGCAAGAGCCCAATTAATTTCTCCACCACTTAATGAGCCGAATCATTCCCCTGACTCCAAGTAAACTACCCACCAAGCATTGGAACCTCAGATAAATTATAATCTTCAATGGCTTCCCGAAAACCTTTGATTAACCACTGAGGTTGATCAACACCACCAATCTTTTTATGAGAGCCCAGGATGTTATTAAAATCTCTAACACAATACCAGAGGAGGGACTGAGTTGCAGTAAGAGAGCAGAGAAGGTTGTAAAAAGCATGACATTTTGCTCTTTCTAAATAGCCATAAAAACCAGTTAGTCTTCAAGAGACTTGATTTTGAATACACACCAAAACATCAATATGCTTATGAGAATAACTAAGAAGCTGAGTGATGAGTGTGAAAAATACTTATTTTAAGCACTCTATTTTATTGCATATTAGGTTTAATAGTTGCATGTTTAGTTAGTTTTTAGTTAATTTAGTTAGTTTTATTATTTTTTTTAATTATTAGGATTTAGTTGTTTTTAGATAATTTCTGTTGAGTTTTGTTTTGTAGGATGCATTGGGATGAAGATTGGATCAATTCTTAAAGTTTGGATGAGCTAAGGAATCAAGAAAAGGAGTAACCTACGTTGGGATTGTGTATGGCCGTGCTTTATTTATGCATGGCCATGCCTGAGAGTTATTTTTAGCATGTTACAGGGGTGCACGGTCATTCCTGATAATGGGACAGTATGAGTTGATTTCTTGTGCAACCATGCCATTTTCCTGTGCACCCATGCCTGACTGATGTG
Source organism: Macaranga tanarius (assembly GCA_949673435.1). Lineage (NCBI taxonomy): Eukaryota > Viridiplantae > Streptophyta > Magnoliopsida > Malpighiales > Euphorbiaceae > Macaranga > Macaranga tanarius. The sequence continues at coordinate 5,952 of CATIWO010124708.1, read as the reverse complement.
GCAGCCAATGAGATGATGGTTTTCAACTGAAGTTTGGATAGAAAGGAACTTATCTTTTAGTTTTTTATTAGACAGAGTTTGAAAGAGTTTAGATTACCTTTCTCACTAGTTCTTTAGGTCTATAAATAGAATCATTTAATTTTCATTAGAGTTGTTCTAGTTTTTAGTTCTTGTTCTTATTCTAGTTCTTGTTTTTGTTCTTTTTATTTCATAATACGTTTTTATTTGTTTCATTTAGTTCATAGTAGAGTAGATACTTGGCTTGAAGTTAGAAGAGCAAGGCTTTCTGATATCATTTGAAAGGAGTTTTTTTTGTATCAACTCTTTTATTTATTCATTATGTTTAGAATTGTTTTCATTTCTTCATTGTTTTCTTTTCTTTTTAATATGAGTAGCTAGAATCTTTTCTAGGGTTTCTTATTCTGAATTGACCATGTTAATGTTAGGTAGCTAGATTTAATTCATTGGTTGTTATTGTGCTTAATATTATTTTAGGACTGATCACCCTAAGATTGAATTGACACTATAAGCTTAATCCAGAGATAGGTTCTGTAGGATTAGGCAATGACTTATTAGTTGCTTAATTAGTTGAGAGACAGTTAAGTTGATTAATATTGATTATAAGGTTGTGCATTAAAATTAGTTTTAAAAGACATTAAGTTGGTGAGAGCCGGCAAACTTAGTGTTAATTAATTCCAATTTAATCATAGTTATATCTGAGAGGAAAACCTATGGTTTTTAATATCCCTTCAAAATGAATTAGAAATAGTGTAAACCTAGTTGGTTAATCAATCTTTTGAAATGGTCTAATTAGGAATAAGAACCCTAGATTTTAAAATTTGATTGAATTTGCGTTTTCTTCATTTTGATTTTGATTTAGTTCTTTAAAAATCCAAACTCTATTTTATTGTCTAAACAATCAAACATAGTGACTAATTCAGTATTCAATTCACAATCTCTATGGGACGATATCTTTTGTGTTACTTTATTATGATTCTATACACTTGTGGATTCATAAATATCAAGTTTTTAGTGCCGTTGCCGGGGATTGATAGAATTGATATTGTTAAAAAATTATGTTGCTTGATTTAGACGTTATTTTTAATTTTGGTTCTAATTGTGGTATTATAGGAATTTGTGTTGTTTGATTCACATCACACGAAGTGCAAGCAAACAAAGACTTGATTTGGAGTTAGAGAAGACAGTTCTTAAGAAAAAGAAACAAACAATCATATTAAGACAATCACCAAGCAAAATAGACTTAGGGAATGATGCAAGGAATGACCCACCGAGGCAAGAAGTTCTTTAGAATCTTCAAAATGGTCAGAGAACCATGCGAGATTTTATGAGCCTGAATGTGCAATGTGATCAGACACCAATTGTAAGGCCGACGGTAGCAGCAAATAACTTTGAAATCAAGCCAACAATGATCCAAATGATCCAAAATTCACCATTCAATGGGCTACCACATAAGGATCCATTTGGTCATATGTCTAGATTCTTAGAGTACTGTTCTACCTTCAAGATGAATGGAGTATAGCCTAATGCAATCCGGTTGATCCTCTTTCCATTTTCCTTAATGGATAGAGCAAAAAGATGGTTTACAAGTTTGCCAACCAACTCCATCAAAACTTGGCAAGAGCTTTACACAACTTTCTTTAACAAATACTTACCACCTGCAAAGGTGTTGAGGATCAGAAATGAGATTAACTCTTTCTTTCAAAGAGATGATGAAACGTTCTATGGGTGTTGGAAAAGATTCAAAGACCTTCAGAGGTAGTGTCCACCTCAATTGATTCCTACATGGGATTTGGTGTAATCATTTTACAAAGGAGTCAATCATGCGGTCAGAATCAACATTGATGCAGCAGTTGGAGGTACTATCATATCAAAGACACCAGAAGACGCCTTGGATCTCTTGGAAGAAATGGCAAATATACAAAGTTTATGGTCTAATGAAAGGACCATTACAAAGAAGGTTGGAGCTATAGAAGTGGACAATTTTACCATGTTGAATGCAAAGCTTGATGCTCTGATAAAAAGGATGGATAAAGTGAATGTGAATGCAGTATCTACATTGTCTTCCTCATGTGAACTATGTCAAGGAGGTCATCCTACTATAGAATGTTAATTGATGCAAGAAATGTCTACAGAGGGTATCAACTATATGAGCAATTTCAAAGGGCCTCAAAACCAAGTCTATAGTAACACTTACGATCCTAGTTGGAGGAATCATCCAAATCTTTCCTAGAGCAATCAAGGAAATAACGAGTGGTGACTTCAAGCACCACCAGGATTTAGAGGTTAGAATGCACAACAACCCCAACCTAATTTCACCATGACAAATGTTCATCTTTGGGAAGTTTAATGGAAATAAGATGGAGAAATTCATGGATGTAATGTCAGTAAAGATGAGTCAACTAGATGAAGCTTAAAAGATAATGGAGTAAATGATTTGAAATCATTCTTCTTCTATTCACAATCTAGAAGTACAAATGGGGCAGTTAGCAAATTCCTTATCAATAAGGAATCAAGGTGCATTACCAAGCAATACAGAGCAGAATCCAAATGAGCAAGTGAAGGCTATCACCTTAAGAAGCGGTACAGAGATCCAAACACCTAAAGCAACAATGGAGTATGAAGAAAAGAAGAAGGAAGGAGAGAAAGAGCTAGAAAGTGAAAGGGTTGAGATATCAGAAGAACCAAAAGTGAAGGTGGAGAATAAAGAGAAGGCAAAGTCACCACCAATTTGACCATATGAACCTCCAGTACCATATCTACAAAGGTTGAAGAAAAAGGAGCATGATCAGCAATTTGCAAAGTTCTTGGAAAGATTCAAAACACTCTACATCAACATGCCTTTTATGAAATGTCTAGCTCAAATGTCAAAGTATGCAAAGTTCTTAAAGGAGTTGATTTCTGACAAGAAGAAGTTGCAAGAGTTCGAGACAGTCACACTTACAAAGAAGTGCAGTACAATTATCTCTAATAAACTTCATTTAAAACAGAAGCAACCATGCAATCTTACTATTCCATGCTCTGTTGGAAGTTTATCATTTTAAAAATCTTTATGTGACTCAGGTGCTTCTATTAATCTTATGCCTTTGTTAATTTACAAGAAATTGGGACTTAGAGAAGTAAAACCAACAAACATCCATTTATAACTGGCAGATAGGACAGTAAAAAACCAGAAAGTATATTAGAAAATGTGCTTGTAAGGGCTATAAAATTCATCTTTCCAATGGACTTTGTTGTTCTAGATTTTGAAGAAGATAAATATGTTTCAGTGATCCTTGGTATGCCTTTCCTCTATACTGCCAAAGCAATCATTGATGTTTATAATGGAACATTGACTCTAAGGGTAGGTGAGGAAAGTTGTAAGTTCAATATCTATCAAGGTATGAAACATCCTTCTGATAATGATTTGTGCTTTAGAGTTAATGTTGTGAATGAATGTGTGAGTGAAGTCTAACGAAGGAGGTTGGCAAATTGTGATGAATTGGAGAATATTGAGAAGTGTATGCAGGTACAATCCTCACAAGAAGAAGAAAACATCAAACACCAACCCCATTTTTCCCAAATCTAATTACTAAACACTGAACCAATACCACCATCAATTATAAAACCACCGAATGTAGATTTGAAAACTTTATCCCAACATTTGAGGTATACTTTTCTTGGAGAGAACTAAACTTTATCTGTGATTATATCCTCTAAACTCACCCGAGACTAAAAAGACTTACTTGTGAGGATGCTTAAGAGGAGAATAAGAGCAATTGATTGGCAAATTTTGGATATAAGAGGGATAAGTCCATCTTATTGCATGCACAAGATTTTAATGGAAGAAGGGTACAAACCAACCATTGAAAGACAAAGAAGGCTCAATCCAAACATACAAGAAGTAGTGAAGAAAGAAGTGGTTAAGCTACTAGATGCTGAAATTATTTACCCAATCTCAGACAGCTCATGGGTAAGTCCTATCCAGTGTGTACTAAAGAAAAGAGGAACGACTGTGGTAGAAAATGAAGGAGGTAAGTAAATTTTTATAAGAGTAGTTACTGGATGGAGAGTATGCATCGACTACAGAAAATTAACTCAGCAATGAGGAAGGATCACTTTCCATTGCCATTCATAGATCAGATGTTGGAGAGGATAGCAGGACATGCTTTCTACTACTTCCTAGATGGCTACTCAGGCTACATTCAGATAGCAATTGCTCTAGAGGATCAAGAAAAAATGATATTTACATGTCCCTATGGCACATTTACGTATAGAAGAATGCTATTTGGATTATGTAATGCTCCAGCAACCTTCCAAAGTTGTATGATGGCCATATTCTCAGATTTGGTAAAAGAAATTATGGATGTGTTCATGGATGACTACTTAGTCTATAGAAGTTCTTTTGAAGGATGTTTAGAGAATTTAGAGAAAGTTTTTACAAGGTGTAAAGAGACAAACTTAGTCCTAAATTGGAAGAAGTGTCATTTTATGGTGGAAGAAGGAATAGTTCTTGGGCATAAAATTTTAGCACAAGAAATTGAAGTGGACAAAGCAAAAGTGGAGATTATTGAAAAGTTTCAGTACCCAACAAATGTCAAAGGAGTTTGAAGTTTCCTAGGCCACACAGGATTTTATCGGCGATTCATTAAGGACTTCTTAAAAATTTCTAAACCTCTTTGTAAGTTACTTGAGAAAAATTCTTCTTTTAACTTTACTAATGATTGTAAACTGGCTTTTGACAGGTTGAAAGAATCATTGATATCAACTCCTATAGTTGTATCACTAGATTGGAACTTTCCATTCGAATTGATGTGTGATGCAAGTGATCATGCCATAGGAGCCGTACTTGACCAAAGGAAGGAGAATAAACTTTATGTCATATACTATGCAAGTCAAACCTTGAATGATGCATAACTCAACTATGCAACAACCGAGAAGGAGATGCTAGTAAGAAGAAGCATTGGAAGAAGTTCAAAAATTGCAAGAGGAGGATAGTTAAAGGATAGAGGCACGGCCATGCCATTTCAATGCACGGCCGTGCTTGTTTTGTGTGTTCCAGATCATGAACTTAAAAACTAGGCACGACCACGCCACTTTCACGCACAGCCGTGCCACACGCTTAGTCCACAAGTTCGCAAGGCAGGCACGGCCACGTCACTTTCATGCATGGCTGTGCCACCTGATTGTCAGCACCATTTGAATTATTTCCACATTTCAAGCAATGAGGACATTGCAAGTTTTAAGTATGGGGGAGGAAAAATTATTGTTCCACAGACTTCATCTTCGAATGCATCTGACTAGGAGAGTTTTCTTTCCCTTTTATTTTTCTGTTTTTGTTTTTATTTTGTTTTGCATTTTAGTTTGTTGTTGCATGAATAAAAGACCTTTCACTTAAGTTTTTGAGCCTATTTTTATTAAGAGTTAGTATCATTAGGTATGTTTTTCTTGAGTAAGTGTGTTAATCTCCTTTTAATGCTTTGTTTTGACTATTAAGTTAGAGGAATAATTTATGATTAAGGATTTTTAAATTTTAATAAACCTAATTCTTACTCCTTCATTGAGTGATTGAACTAGGGTACTTGATAGTTGAGAAAGATATTTGTAGGAATTTAAATATTTCATGTAGTTCATTTATGCATAGGCACTATATAAAAAAAATAATAATAAATAAAAAAATTTCCTTAAGCGAGATAGAGAGTAAAACGCACTCGTACATATACTCCAATGCCCTATAAAGGGTATGAGTATCCAAAGGACTTTATTAAGGTATCCACATTGAGTAATATGGAAAGGTGGAAGATACTACAATAGGAAAATCATAAGGAATAAATTGTGTACTTTTTAAGTATTATTAATGAAAGAACTACTTGAGTATTAGTGTTTTATACCTACTTTCATTTTTCTTGGTTATTAATCATACTTTTTCATGAATTCAACGAGGGAGTTTGCTTT
>CATIWO010124705.1:0-38991 GCA_949673435.1 Macaranga tanarius | reverse complement strand
ATGCATTCATTTCTAATTGGGTAGTTGTGATATCGATGCTAGGGGTCACTCACAACTTATGAGAACTAAATGTGTATCATTGGGATTTTCACATTTAGACTTGAAAGTGTTTCAAGTAATATCAAGTGTTGATATTATTTTTTCATTGCTAATTAGATATGAACCTAGTAAGTCACACCTATAAGGTAAAACCAAATCATCTATATTAATCTAATTATTGATTAAAGTGTTTAATCAAGTAATTAAGATTAAAGGAATTGGATTTTTGCTTTAAGCAGTGATTCTAGCATATTATAAAATTCGATTCAACCAAGGGTTTTACTTATTAATTTATACTTAATTAATATTGAATATTAATTAAGGTATTGAATTAATAATTTATATGTTGTATATACTTGGACTTGGATTAATGGCCTAAGTTGTATGGGCCTAGGCTTAAAAGTGTTTCAGGCCAAAGATTAATCCAATGTGTTGAGAGAGCCCATCAACCTTATCTAGGTCTATTAATTTAATGGATTGTGTTTGGACCAAGTGTTGGCCCAATAAGCAAGCCCAAGTCTATATAATTAATGTAGAGATTTGGTTGTATGTATTTACAAGTATAAAAGATATATATAGATATAATACATGAGATGTGTTGTCTACACTCATCTTTAGACACTTGTAAGGACACTTGTCAAATGTGTATGCTTACTAAGTGACAAGTGTCATGATGATGTCATCAATAATGTTATGTGGTGGGTCAATGATGTCATGGTGATGTCATGTGGTGGGCCAATGATGTCATGGTAATGTCATGGTGAAGTTATGATGAGGTGGCAATCTCTACACATTTTTTTATCCTAAGATGTTGTTGTAATCTTTGCCTTTTGTTCTTGTTTTGGTTGATAAAAAACATGAGACACCAACAAGAAAAGAAACAACAACACAAACTAAACATAAACCGTTAATTGTTCTTGCTAGAAGATTAAATTAGTGGAAGCTCTGGTGAGGGTGATTAGAGAGGGGACTTGTATCTAACCTAATCTAAGTAAGAAAGGTGATTTGGTGGAGCTTGGTGTTTCAAGCTAGAGGCCATACACTTAGGTGGCTAGAGCATGTGATTCAAAGGTTGAATCATCTACATAAAGCTTGAAGATACTATTGTGGTCCTCATCAAACATAAGGAGTTTTGTAAGTTTACTTAAACTTTGAACTTCTTTGTTGTTGTGTTTGTATGCTTGTATGTTTTTATCTATGTGTAAATTGCAAAATGGTTCATTGGGATTGGAATTCTTCATGTGATGAAGAGTTATGCAAGTGAAATTTTTAAAATTTCACCCTTGTTAGGCACATACTTCCACTGCGCTCTATTGCATAGCCTGTTCTCTTTCAAGAATATCCAGGATGAGGATGCATATAGACTTATTCATCCAAATCTCCATGGAGAAAAGCATTTTTAACATCCATTTATAAAAGAGCCAATGTTTAACAGCAGCAATAGTTAAAAGACTCCGGACAGAGGTTAAAAGAGCAACAAGAGCAAATGTTTCTTCATAATCGATGCCATATTCCTGAGTGTAGCCTTTAGCAACTAAATGAGCTTTATAATGCTCAATAGTATCATCATAGCAAGTTTTGATCTTGTAAACCCATTTGGACCTGATAGGGGTTTTGCCTGAAGGAAGATCCACTAAATCCCAAGTATGAGTTTTCTTTAAGGCTTGAAGTTCTTTGACATTGCTTACTACCAGAGAGGGTTGTTATGTCCTATCCGAATAATTTAAGTTATTTTCGGTTAGGACTAAATTGTAAGAAAAATAGGTTTGGAGAAAGGATTTAATTGAAAGAAATTAAGTTGGGGGACTAAACTATTATTTGGCATAAATTGTCATTGATGAAGGTAAAGAAGAAGATATAGAGGAAGAAAGAGAGAAAAAAAAGAAGGAAGGAGACGCTGCCTGAAGGAAGGAAAGAAGAGAAGGAATCTATATTTCTATGAGTGGACTTCCTTTCTTCACTTCTTTGATTGATATACTTGATTTTAGATGATTTTTTATTATTTTTGGATTGAAAAATTAGTCTGTTGGTTGAATTTTTTAATTTTCGAATGTTACAGGGCGATCAAGTGGTGCCTCTATGCATAAAGGCGACGCCTTAGCCCATTTGAGGCCATAAGGCGGCGCCTTAGCAAATGATAAGGCGGCACCTCAGTGGCTCTAAGGGTGGTGCCTCTGCATTGAGCCGGTGCCTCAGTGATATAAAATGATGTTTGAGATGCTTTTGATCAGTTTTTAACCTTGATTTGTATTGTATATGATACCCGGGATAATATAGAGTTTTGATTTGATTGAAAACATGATTGGTTATGAAAATGTGATGATTTCTGAGCACATGTACATAGTTGGGAAAGGTTATTGTAGTAAGACTGTGCCCCGGGTACAACAGGGTTCTATGAAACATAAGACTGTGTTCGGAGCACAACAACTCACGCATGATTGATATTCTTGTACCTAGGGTACAATGAGAAAATGACAAAATTGAGTTATGAGATTATGATAACTGTATTTGGGATAATGCTCGAGATTCTTGTATGCCTTTGGGGCTAAACTGAGTGGTTATAGATCAGTATGCATATCTAGATTGGACTTTCGATGTGCTGACTAGTACCCACTACATCGATAACAACCTGACATATTCCCGTTCATATTCGGCAAACTGTGTTGTGTTGTACTGTGCTATGTATATAATTAAAATGATATTTTAAAAGAAAGTTGATTGTGTTGATTATTTTCAAATGCTCTGGATTATTGTTATTCCCTATTAATCTTTGGGACAACATTATAGTCTATACATTCACTGAGTATTTTCTTGAGAAAATACTCACCACTCTATTTTTATTCTCTTTTCAGTATAGGATAGACTTTATTAATATTGTACACAGTATGGCTATCATGTGGACCACTATGACGTATGAAGTAGACGAGTCGGAGACGGAGGTACACTTTTACATTCGTCATGACGTTGATGCAATTCTATTTTTCAAAGTCGTTTTGGAGCCAATAGCAGTTGATTATTATACATACACATACATAATGGATTTTGCCAATGGATGTTTGATAGTGATTACTGTGACACATGTCACTACTTCTAGGGTTCAGGTCTCTTTGACATGGACCTAGTTTCCATTCAGACCGCTTTCTTTTTGTTATAAGATAGGGCATATGATAGATAGTAACTGCACCCTTTTGTTGTAGTTATGACAGTACTTTCTAGGTCTAGTTAGACCTTGTGTGTTTAGGGTAGATGGGTTCGTCCCTTCTTTTTGATGTACATTTGTATATATTTAGGATAATCCATTCCCTAACAGCCCTTTTGTAGTATGATATCTTATTGTATATTATATCAGTTGTATATTTTAGCTTGCCATCATTTTTGCTCTTGTCTGGATGAATATTATTAATAATTTTATTTATGATTAATGGAATATAGTAGGAATATTTGGATAATGATTATTGGTTGAATTATAACATAAAAGTGACACCTCTCTACATCGGTGTCTCGGTGAGTAGCCAGAGTATCGGTGCTATCCGACGGGGCGTCAATGAGGAGGGTTGTCATAATTTTTAGTATTAGAGCCTAGGTTTAAAAATCTAAGTTTGAAAATTTAGGTTTGAAGACTTAGGTTTGAAACTTAGATTCGAAAGCTTATATTTTAAAAGTTTAGATTTTGATAGATTTGATAGTTTTTGAAAATTTAAGTGAACTCTATGAAATTAAGGAATAAGTACATTGAATGGATATTAGTTGATAACGTAATACTCAAGGGTTTGAATCGCTAAAGTGGATTGGTTTTGAATTCACAGGAAGATGGCAAGAACTAGAGGAGGCAGAATAGGTGTACATGGTAGACCTAGAGATAGATCGAGAGGTAGAGGTAGAGGTCAAGGTGACCAAGACGATAAAATGGATTTAGTAGAAAGAAAGGAAAGTGTGGATAGAAATCGACCATGAGAATTGTCTTCATTAGTAGCTTTTATTGGTAATGAAGGAGATGATATATGAGGAATCAATACAGGGAGCGAATAAGGCAGTTTGATGTCTAATGCTCTAGTGCTGAACTTTAACATACCGCAGAAAGCACATAACGGACCACTGCTATCACCGATGTAGGAGAATATGGTTAATAATCTAGTGCCGCCAGTAATGCATATGGATGCTACAAAATTCACACGCACTATAGTAATTATGATGGTTGATAAGGATAAAAAGAAGTATAAGAGACCGAAAGGTTTAATTAAACATATGTAGAAATGTGAAACGTATGATTTCTACGGTACATTAGACCCAAGACAAGCTGATAAGTGGATAAAAACTGTGGAGAAGGCCTTTATGACATTGCAACTTAATGATGAGGAGAAGATAAGCAATATTTATGGCCTAATGTTTGATAAAGCGGATGATTGGCTGACCAGAATTTGAAACTTGTGTGGCAAAGTTTTGACCTGGCAAGTATTCCAGGAGGAATTGTGTAGGGAATACTTAACAAAAAATTACTAAAAGGAGAGAGTAGCTACGTTTATCAACTTAGTATAAGGATCAATGACGGTCCAAGAATATTTTGACAAATTTGAGGATTTATATAAGTATGCAAAGGATATATATCTTACGGAGGAAAGGAAGAGTGGGAAATTTTGAGAAGGATTGCATATATCCTTGAGAGGGAAATTGAATGTGTATGCTGAAATGACATTTAGAGGTTAGGTTGAAAAAGCAATGGAGCAGGAAAAGCTGGATAAAGAATTTGAAACTTCGACCTAAACTAGGCATAACCAGCAACCCGAATCATCACGACAATTTTAGAGAAGAAATAAAGATAGGAGATCAAGGTTTTCTCCATATTCTAGAAGTAATGTGAGATCGAGAGTTGGAAATAGACCTCAAGGGAGTCAAGCATCAATTAGACAGCCAGTAAAACCTTTGGGACAGATGGGCGCAGGATGTGGAATATAAGGTAGGGATATGTTACCTTGGTGCAATGTGTGTAGAAAGAATCATACAAAAAGATGTAACTAAGTAGAGATCATGTAGCACCCTCTAGTACCATATATATATGTCCACAAAAATCATCATATACATGGCATGAGAAAACTTTTGTAAAAGTTAAGTGTATATATAAGTAAAAATCTTGTTTGATATATTGAAAATACTTAATACATATTTCATAAGATGTTAAAAGATATATATGAACTCGATTACAAAATGCTGGTATGCCATGGTGATGAGGATGGAAATGGTTGTACCAAGCTTGTCTCAGACCCGCCTAAGCTCTCTACAGGGCACACCTTAACTCTATTTATCTATGTCCTAAAAAATACAATTGTAAAGGAATGAGCTTGCAACTAAATAAGCAATTATTAATATAATTACATATATAATACTACTCAAGAACTAATTAGCAAGAAAATAATTAAAACAATTGAACATATGGTCTATATGGCTGTATCTCTCCTCGTGTAGCTAAGACACGGTCTAGAACACGGCCGTGTTTCAACTCGTATTCTCCTTGGTCCAAAACACATTCCACAAGCGACTATAAATATGCCCGTGTTCTTACCTGTGTCTCTCTCAAAACAGTAATGTGCCTTTATACACGGCTAAGGACACGCCCGTGTTCCTCTCGGGTCAAAAATACACTTTTATACATAGTCACGAACATGCTCGTGTACGTACCTGTATTTCCTTATGTCTAAAATTTAAAATCTAAACACATCTCTATAAATCTATACACGGTAATAGACACGTTCGTGTACGTACCCATATACCTCTTGGGTCAAAATATGTATTTTATACATAGCCATGACTTAAACCAAGACAAACCATGTTTTGACACACGGCCTGAGACACACCCGTGTCTATAACCATGTAGCTTTCGGTCAAAATTTGTAGGTTTATACATGGCCATATCCTATCCTAAAATAAGTCGTGTCCTGTCATACGGTCTGAGACATGCCTTGTCTCGACCCGTGTCCTCAACCTACTAATGCTTTCACATTCTTACTAAGTAATTTGCATACATAATTCAACATTATCCAAGTAATCCACAATCACATCTCACACCAAATCCACATTCAACATATACATAAATACGATGCAACAATGCATGTTCATGCAGGTTAGTTATCCAGCTGGAATCATCGTCACACGTTTTTCACAAAAAGCTCACTTTTGCTTTGTTCCTCACATAATTCATATTTTTAATATAGGTGGCCATTTCTGAGACTCTCTGCCCAGCTTAGTCTCAGATCTCACATGTTTACATTTCTCATAAAAATGGCCATATCTGAGACTCTTTGCCCAGCTCAGTCTCAGTTTTATATTCAGTAGAGGCTCTCTGCCCAACTCAGTCTTCACTATCACCCGTATACCTCACATCATTCAATATGCATATGTATTTCATCATTCTCACAATAATACATGTCAATCACTGCCACATCAAGTGGCTTGCGCAACATAGGTGCCAACAATCACAATTCACCACAATACATTCTCAATCAACCATTCAATATTCTCACAACATAATATATATATACACATCATTCTTGCCATAGCAATGGCATACACAAACAAATCATAGTCACACAACTTTAGTTACATGAGAATCATTATATATATATATAGGAATTATACTAACAATTACTTACCAAAAGCTTCAACTCCTTTTAGAAGAAAAACTCCTCCTAATGAGAGAATCTCCTCTATCTCTTCCAACTTCTACACATAATTATATATTTTAAATTCAACAAGAAAGCATTACAATTCACCCTAAACTTATAAAGTGCAACTAAATGCTCAAAGTTCAATCTAAACCTAAAGATGCACACACAAGTCCAATAACCCTCAAATTTCTACTGAAGTTAGGGTTATAAGTCTACTACCAATTCCATCTAAAATTCATAATTAATTTCATACTTGTCCGAATTGAGTAATTCCAATTGGAATTACTCAATTCGGATAAGTATGGAATTAATTATGGATTTTAGAATCCATTCGGACAAAATAGGGTACTTAACATGAGCAGTAAAATGTTCGGCGCTATTTGACCCTTTAAATAACTTAATTAGTCCAATCTCAAAACATAAAAGTTACAGAGGACTCTCTCGAGTTTCCAGGGAATCTAACCATGCTCAATTTAGAGCTTTATAGCTCAAGTTATGGAAAAAACAATAGGACTGAAAAATAGAGGAATAGGACATTAAATTGACAATAACCAAACTCAACTCAAATCAATCAAAAATATAATGAAAGCTTACCAATTAAGCTCCAATGGATATAAGACCTTCTAATGCTTCCCAATGCAATTATTTGCTAGCTTGAACAAGGGCAATAATCCTTAAAATCTATCAAGAAAATCACTCTTCTTCTCTACACCAATTCTCTACAAACTCCACCCATACAACACATACACATATACACTCATAAACACCAACCAATCACAAGCCTATAAATTGCCTCCCTAAAGTCTTCTACCATTAAATGCCCAACCATAATATTAAATACATATTTATCACTTATAACCTATAATAATATATATATATATATATATATATATATATATATATATATATATATATATATATATATATATATATATATATATATGTATCTCCATAATAACCTATTGGCCCTTAATGAAATGGAATTATTTCATAATATCCCATAACTTTCTATTGTGACAATCTACTTCAAACTTATCTTACAATTTAGTCCCTCTCTACAACTTATACCTTTATCTAATGTAAATGAGGTCCACTATCTAGCATGTATAAAATATAATACATACGTCATAATTACGTATATTAAAAGGGCAGGTGTTATATTTCTCTCCTCTTTAGAGAAATTTATTCCCCAAAATTCATTACTTACCATCTTTCGGAAACAAATACAAGTAATTCTGCTTCATTTGCTCTCCCACTTCCCATGTGTCTTTCTTAGGTGAATGATGGCTCTATTTCACTTTCACTATCGGAATTTCTTTATTTCTCAACTGTTTCACCTTTTGATCTAAGATCTCCATTGGTTCCTCTACATAAGTCAACTTTTTAGAGATTTCTATTTTTCGCTCTTGTATAATATGACTCGGGTCTGATCGGTATCACCTTAATATTGACATATGAAACACGTCGTGAATGGATGACAATTCTCTTGGAAGAGCCAATCTATAAGCTAGTGGTCCAATCCTCTCAATGATTTTATAGGGTCCAATGTATTTTGGACTCAGTTTTTCTTATTTTCCAAATCTTAGAATTTCTTTCTATGGCAACACTTTCAAGAAAACCTTCTCTCCAACATTATATTCCATTTCTCGGTGATGTCTATCCGCATAAATTTTCTGGCGATCTTAGGCTGCTTTTAAGCATTTCTTGACTACTTAAACTCTACAGTTTCTTGTATCAAGTCTGGTCCTTCAAATTATCTTAAACCTTCCACATTCTAATAAATCGAACTCCTACATTTTCTTCCATGTAGAGCTTCATATGGTGCCATTCCAATGCTAGAGTGGAAACTATTGTTGTAAGCGAATTCTAGCAATGGAAAATGATCATTCCAATTGCCTTTGAACTCCATAGTACACGCTCTCATCATGTCTTCCAAGGTCTGAATCGTCCTCTTCGATTGCACATCCGTTGAGGATGAAAAGCAGTACTAAAATGTAATTTAGTACCCAATGCTCCTTGTAAGCTTCCCTAAAAATGTGATGTGAATTGCGGATCTCTATCGGATATAATTAACATAGGAATACCATGCAATCTCACAATCTCGGAGATGTATAAAGATGCTAGCTTGTCCAATGAATTCATTAATTGAATAGGTAAGAAATGAGCTGATTTGGTGAGTCGGTCAACTATCACCCACACCACATCATGTTTCTGAAATATTCATGGCAACCTAATCACAAAATCCATCATTATTCTCTCCCATTTCTATTCAGGTATCTTCAATGAGTGTAGTTTTCCCGTAGGTGCTTGATGCTCAACTTTTACTTGTTAATATGTTAAGCACTTGGCCACATATTCCACCACATCTTTTTTTATTATTGGCCACCAATAAAAAGTCTTCAAATCTTGATACGTTTTCATACTTCCGAGGTGCATCACATAAGGAGCAGTATGTGCTTCATTCATAATTTGTCTCCTTAATTCTCCGACATTCGAAACATATAAACGATTACCAATCACTAGTGTACCATCCTTTCTAATTGTAAATATTAATTTCCACTTCCATTTTTTCTTTCATCCTTTTTAAATATGAATCTTCCCTTTGAGCATCTCTAATTTGATCCACCAAAGACAATTTGACTTGCAATGTAGCCAATAAATGATTTCCCTTAACATTGAGAAAACAATTCATTGCTCTTAATGCCACAAGATTCTCCCTTCTATAGCAAATTGTTCCAACCGTAATCTCCACTGTCTTGCGACTTAAGGCATCGACTACTACGTTTGCTTTACCCGGATGGTATTCAATAGTACAATCATAGTCTTTCAATAGCTCCATCTATCTTCGTTGTCTCAAATTCAACTCTTTCTATGTAGAGATATATTTTAAGCTCTTATGATTGATAAAAATGGAAAATGTTTCTCCATATAGATAATGTCTCCAAATCTTCAACACATGGACAATAGCAGCTAGCTCCAAATTATAGGTAGGATAATTAGTTTCATGAGTTTGCAATTGCCTTGAAACATATGTGATCATCTTCCCATTTTGCATAAGAATACATCCCAGTCCTTGTCCCGAAGCATCCGTATACAAAATAAATCCTCCATCTCTAGTTGGCAATGCTAGTACTAGAGTAGTAGTAAGGGCTTCTTTTAACTTTTTAAAACTCCTTTGACATGTCTCAGTCCACCAAAATTGCACATTCTTCTTTAATAGATTTGTTAAAGAAATTGTAACAATAGAAAAGTTTTGCACAAATCTTCGATAATATCTGGCCAATCCTAGAAAACTCCAAATCTCCGTCACATTCCTAGGTGCTTCCCACTCTATAATAGCTTTAATCTTTGATGGATCGAGTTTCACGCCTTCCTTCAAAATGATATGCCCAAGAAATGCAATTTCTTCTATCAAAAACTCACATTTGCTGAATTTGGCATATAACTATTGCTCTCGTAATATCCATAAAACTATTCGGAGATGTTGTTCATGCACTTCTTTACTTGAAGAATAAATAAGAATCTTATCGATGAAGATAATCACAAACTGATCCAGATACTGCTGAAAAGTTTTATTCATCAATGACATGAATGCGGCAGGTGCATTCGTCAATTCGAATGGCATAACTAAGAACTCATAATGCCCGTATCTAGTTTTGAATACCGTCTTGGGAATAGAAGATTCAAGCCACCCGGAGTTGCCAATATCCCGATCTCAAGTCTATCTTAGAAAATACGGTAGCATCCTTCAACTGATTAAGCAAATCATCGATTCTCGGTAATGGGTATTTATTCTTCACCGTGATTCTGTTCAATTACCGGTAGTTTATACACAACTGCATACTCCCATCCTTCTTCCTTACAAACAAAACTAGAGCTGCCCAAGGTGATAAGCTTAGTCTTATAAATCCCTTCTATAACAACTCCTCTAACTGCTTCTTTAACTCTTTCAACTCTATTGGTGCCATTCTATACGGAGCAATTAATATCGGTGCCACTCCCAGAACAGTCTCAATCTCAAAGTCAACTTATCGGTATAGAGTTAATCTCGGTAATTCACTTAGAAACATATCAGAATAATCTCTAACTACTGGTACCTCTTTTACCCCCGGACTAACTTAGGTTGTATCTACAATATTGGTCAAGTAAGCTTTACATCCCTCTCTAATCCAATGAAATGTCGTCACTGCTAAAATCAAATAAGCAGGCACTATTTCTTTAGTGTAGCAATTCATAATAGCATTGTGTTTCGCTAACCAATCCATACCTAAGATAACATCAAACTCATCTAGTTTAATAATTATTAAATTCGCATATAAAATCTCACAATCTACTACTATGGGACATGCTCTCACTACTGAATTCACTATTACAATACTCCCAGCAGGTATAGAAATATATAGGCTATGTTCTAGGGGTTCAATTGTTCCATGCACCCTTAAAGCAAACTCATATGAGATAAATGAGCATGTAGATCTAGGATCTATTAACACAAAAGCATTATGGTCAAAGATAATGAAAGTATTAGTGACCACATCCGGAGCTACAGGAGCTTTTTGTTTAGTAATGGTGTAAATCCTTGATTGACCTTGGGGTTGACTAACAGATCCTGCTTGGCTTGAAGTGCTAGCTCCATTTCCTCTACCACCTCGGCCTCTTTCCTGACTAGCTACAGCTACATTCTCTCCTGCACTGCTCTACACTGTCATCTGAGATCCTTCCGTACTTTTTCTTACTAGACAATCTCTAATGAAGTGGCCATATTGACTACAATTATAGCACATACCCGGTCTAGTATTCCAGCATTCACTCGTGTGGATCCTACCACATCTGTTACATGTTAGAGTTAAGGCACCGCTCATAGATCTACCTTGCCCCCTTTGGCTATCAAATCTCCCAAATCCCCGGCCAAATGATCCTCGTTTTGACTGATTGGATTGACTTATGCCTTTTCCTCTAAATCCACTCTGCTAAAAACTGGAGCCTCTAAAGGATGAGCTACCACTAGTGTGAGTAGGGGTAGTGAATGAGCCAGTGGTCTTCTTCTTCTTGGCTTTCACCTCATTTCTTTCTAGGATCATCTCCTCAGCTCATAAAGAAGTCTCTAACACTTCTCTATAGGTCAGAGGTCTTATGGCCATCTTCTCCCGAATCTCTAGATTCGATCCTCTCTCAAACTTATTCATCTTTAATTCAACAGTGGCAACCTCCTCCGGTGCATACTTCGATAACCTCACAAACTGTACTTCATAGTCGGCCATAGATAAATCATTTTGTTTCAATTTCAGAAACTCAATCTTCTTCATATCCTAGTACACTGCCGGTGTGTATTTCTCTGTAAACTCTCCCAGAAATTCCTCCCAAGTTAGGGTCATCGATACATTTTTACTTTTTGGTACTATCTTCCACCAATTGAGAGCATCTAGCTCAAATAAGGATATGACGTAGCTCACTTTCTTCTCAATGGTGCATTCAAATCTATGAAGAATCCTCTCGATGCCCCGTAACCATTCCTCAGCTATCGCGGGATCAGTGGTACCCGTAAAGGCTTTTGCACCTTGCTTTCTTATCTTCTCATAGGTTTTATCTACAACATTTCCTGCTAGTTGCTGACCCATAGTCCTCATCATCTGAACAAACTCCTGCATAAAAGGATATGCAGCTAGTGGAGGGGCTTGGGGCTGAGATTGTTCTGATTCTCTTAAGGCATGAATAGGGGTTTGCCTATGAACTGACTCCGACGACCCTTCGAGGTCAACATGAGGTGCTTGGTGTTCATCCATCTTGAGATATGCAACGCACATCAACTACATGTTTTCTATAACTTATGCATGATATGTTATGAATGCATCATGTTTCACATCTTGAGGAAATCTAATCCCCGCTCTGATACTACTTAATATAGCACCCTCCAGTACCACATATAAGTATCCAAAAAAATCATCATACACATGGCATGAGAAAACTTTTGTAAAATTTAAGTGTATATATAAGTAAAACTCTTGTTTGATATATTAAAAATACTTAATACATATTTTATAAGATGTTAAAAGATACATATGAAATCGAATACAAAATGCTGGTATGCCATGATGATGAGGATGGAAATGGTTGTATCAAGCTTGCCTCGGACCCACTTGAGCTCTTTACAAGGCACACCTTAACTCTATCTTTCTATGTCATGAAAACCACAATTGCAAAGGAATGAGCTTGCAATTCAATAAGCAATTATTAATATAATTACACATATAATACTACTCAAGAACTAATTAGCAAAAAAATAATTAAAACAATTGAAACATGGTCTACACAACCTTATCTCTCCTAGTGTAGCTAAGATAATGTCTGAAACACGGCCGTGTTTCAACTCGTGTTCTCCTCGGTCCAAAACACATTCCACAGGCAGCTATGAACACGCCCATATTCTTGCCCGTGTCTCTCTCAGAACAGTAATATGCCTTTATACACGGCTAAGGACATGCCTGAGTTTCTCTCGGGTCAAAAATACACTTTTATACACGGTCATAAATATGCCCGTGTACGTACCTGTATTTTTCTCTGTCCAAAATTTCAAATCTAAACACATCTATACAAATCCATAAACGGCCATAGACACTCTCGTGTACGTACCCGTATACCTCTCGGGACAAAATATGCATTTTATACATGACTATGTCTTAAACTAAGATAAACTGTGTTTTGACACACGGCCTGAGTCATGCCCGTGTTTATAACCGTGTAGCTCTCGGTCAAAATTTATAGGTTTATACATGGCCATATCCTATCCCAAAACAAGCCCTGTCTTGTCACACGGTCTGAGACATGCCCGTGTCTCGACCCGTGTCCTCAACCTACTAATGCTTTCACATTCTTACCAAGTAATTCATATACACAATTAAACATCATCCAAGTAATCCATAATCACATCTCACACTAAATCCACATTCAACATATACATAAATATGATGCAACAATGCATGTTCATGCACGTTAGTTATCCCGCCAGAATCATCGTCATTCATTTTTCACACAAATCTCACTTTTGCTTTATTCCTCATATAATTCACATTTTTAATATAAGTAGCCATTTCTGAGACTCTCTACCCAGCTCAGTTTTAGATCTCACATGTTTACATTTCTCACACAAATAGCCACATCTGACACTCTCTGCCCAGCTCAGTTTTAATTTTATATTTAGTAGAGGCTCTTTGCCCAGCTCAGTCTCCACTATCACACATATACCTCACATCAATCAATATGCATATGTATTTCATTATTCTCACAATAATACATGTCAATCACTACCATATGAAGTGGCTTGCAACATATGTGCCAACAATCATAATTCACCATAACACATTCTCAATTAACCATTCAATATTCTTATAAACAAAAAATATATATACATATCATTCTTGCCATAGCAATGGCATACACAAACAAAAAAAGTCACACAACTATAATTACATGAGAATCATTATATATATATATATATATATATATAGGAATTATACTAACAATTACTTACCAAAAGCTTCAACTCCTTCTAGAAGAAAAACTTTTCCTAATGAGTAGGATCTCCTCTATCTCTTTCAACTCCTACATATAATTTAATATCAAATTCAACAAGAAAGCATTGTAATTCACCCTAAACTCATAAAGTGCAACTAAATGCTCAAAGTTTAATCTGACCTAAAGATGCACACATAAGTCCAATAACCCTCACAATTCTACTAAAGTTACAGTTATGAGTCTACTATTTTCAATTAGAATTACTCAATTCAGACAAGTATAGAATTAATTATGGATTTTAGAATCCATTCGGGTAAAACAGGGCACTCAATATGAGCAGTAAAATGTTCGGCCCTATTTTACCTCTACATAAAAAAATCAGTCCATACTTAAAACACAAAAGTTATAGAGGACTCTCTGAAGTTTCCAGAGAATCCAACCATACTTAATTCAGAGCTCTATGGCTCAAGTTATGGAAAAAATAATAGGACTGAAAAATAGAAGAATAGGACACGAAATTGACAATAACCAAACTTAACTCAAATCAATCAAAATATAATGAAAGCTTACTAATTAAGCTCCAATGGATATAAGACCTTCTAATGCATCCTAATGCAATTATTTACTAGCTTGAACAAGATCAATAACCCTCAAAATCTATCAAGAAAATCACTCTTATTCTCTACACCAATTCTCTACAAACTTTACCCATACAACACACACATCTATGCACTCATAAACACCAACCAATCATAAGCTTACAAATTGCCTTCCTAAAGTCTTCTACCATTAAATGCCCAACCATAATATTAAATACATAGTTATCACTTATAACCAATACTAATAATAACAATAATATATATATATATATATTCCATAATACCCTATTGGCCCTTAATGAAATGGAATTATTTCACAATAGCCCATAATTTTTTATTGTGACAATCTACTCCAAACTTATCTTACAATTTAGTCCCTTTCTAAAACTTATACTCTTATCTAATGTAAATAAGGTCCACTATCTAATATGCATAAAATGCAATACATATGTCATAATTACGTATGCTAAAAGGGCGGGTGTTACAGATCAGATGCTACCAATGCAATGAAATCAGACATTATGCAAGAAATTGCACAAAGGTATATCTAGGAGAAACATCGGTGCAAGCATCCCACATTCCTCATAATGAAAGAGGTGGGAGGTTGTCTAGGGCAGAAAGACCTGTGACTATGCCCAGAGAGAGAGTAGGTGTGACAGAACTCTCTAAGAACTATTTGGAGAACCGAGTACAGCAGCTAGCAGCGTACAGTAGGCTAAAGTGTATGATGTTACAGAGCAGGAAGCTGAGGAGTCACCAAATGTGATAACGGGCAAGGCTCACATCAATGGTAAGCCAGTACGCATACTGGTTGACCTAGGTGCTACATTTTCATTCATACCATCGACTTATATGATGTATGATAAGCTTGACATAGGTGAATTGATTGAACCTGTGATTGTAAGCATGCCTATGGGAATGAGTGTAGTTTGTAAGAATGTATATAGGAATGTCTCGGTAAGGATTAATGAGGGTGAAATAAGGTGGAATTTTATACCCTCATCCATTGGTGAGTTTGATGCTATACTCAAAATTGATAGGTTAAGTCATTACCGAGTAAGTGTGAACTGCTATACTAGATGTGTAGGAAGCGTATTCAGCATTTATTGTAGAGGATAGGAAGGGAGGTTTAAAGTTGAAAGAACTGGCAGTGGTGAATGAGTTTAAGGATATATTTCCAGAAGATTTACCGGGTTTGCCACCTAAGAGAGAAATAGAATTTGAGATTGGACTTATACCCAAAACCGCTCCTATATCACAAGCACCGTATATGATGGCTTCGGCAGAGTTAAAAGAGTTGAAAGTGTACTTACAGGAACTGTTGGATAAAGGATTTATCCAACCAAGTTTCTCTCCATAGGGTGCGTCTGTATTGTTTGTTAGGAAGAAAGATGGATCTTTTCGACTGTATATAAATTATAGACAGTTGAATAAGGTCACAATCCCAAATAAGTATCCTTTGCCTAGGATAGAAGACTTATTTGATTAATTGCAAGGAGTAAAGGTATTTTCAAAGATAGATTTATGATCTGGTTATCACCAATTAAGGATTAAAAAATCGGACATACCTAAAACTGCTTTCAGGATAAGGTACGACCATTATGAATTTTTAATGATGCCATTTGGATTGACCAATGCACCAGCTATATTTATAGATATGATGAATCGAGTGTTTAAGTCACATTTGGATAGGTTCATAATTGTATTCATTGATGATATGCTGGTGCACTCAAAATTAAGGGAAGAATGTGAGGAACATTTGAGAACGATATTAGCATTTTTGAGAACTAAATAGTTGTATATGAAGTTTAGAAAATGTGAGTTTTGGCTGGATAAGGTTACATTTCTAGGACATGTGATATCTACTGAAGGAGTGTATGTGGATCCTAGTAAGATTGTAGCAATTATTAATTAGGAACTACCAAGGAATGTAATGGAGATATGGAGTTTCTTAGGACTAGTAGGATATTATCAGAGATTCATACCAGATTTCTCAATTATTGCATCACCATTGACTAAATTATTGAGAAAGAATGTGAAATTTGAATGGACTTCTAATTGTCAACGAAGCTTTAAAATTTTAAAAGAGAAGCTAGTCACTGTAAATGACTACTTCAAAACAAGATAGTCACTTCGTATCTATTGATGTTGCCTGTTGAAGGATGTCATTATATGGTGTATAGTGATACTTAGAAATAAGGACTTGATTGCGTATTAATGCAAAATGGAAGAGTGGTGGCTTATGCATCAAGGAAATTAAGACCGCACAAGCAGAACTATCCCAACTATGATTTAGAATTAGCGGCTGTGGTATTTGCGCTGAAAATATAGAGACATTACTTGTATAGAGTAACTTGTCAAATATTTATAGACCATAAAAGTTTAAAGTATATTTTAACTCAGAAGGAGTTAAATGTGAGATAAAGACGTTGGGTGGAGTTAAACAAAGACTATGATTGTACGATAAAATATCACCTAGGAAAGGCTAACATGGTTGTGGATGCTTTAAGTCAGAAGTCAAATGGAAGTTTGTATTATATCTGTACCATTAGAATGCCATTGTTGATTGAGTTAAGGAAGTTAGATGCTGAATTTAAGGTAGATACCTCTAGTGGAATGTTAGTTATTTTAACAGTAAGGCCATTATTGATATAAAGAATTTTAACAGCACAACAGGTGGATAAAGAAATGAAAAGGCTGCGCAATAATGTAAGAAGTAGGAAGGTGAAGGAGTTAGGTTGTAGCGAAGAAGGAATTTTAAAGTTTAGGAATAGATTTTATGTGCCATACGTGGATGAATTAAGACTAAAGATAATGGAAGAGTTACATTATTCGGCATATGCTATGTATCCAAGGGGTACCAAGATGTATAGGGCACTGAAAGAAAATTATTAGTGGAAAGGAATAAAGGGTGATGTAGCAGAATTTGTATCCAAGTGTTTGACATGTCAGCAGGTGAAGGCAGAACATAAACATCATGCGAGATTACTACAATCCTTACCAATTCCTGAATGGAAGTAGGAACATATTACAATGGATTTTGTGGTAGGATTACCAAGAACCTAGCAAGGAAATGATGTTGTATGGGTAATTGTTGATCATTTGACGAAGTCGGCGCATTTTATACCTATCAAGGTCGGCTACAACTTGAATAAATTGGCAAAGCTATATATGAAGAAAATTATGAGATTACATGGATCACCAGTATCGATCATATCCGATTATGATCCAAGATTCACGTCATGATTTTGGCCTAGTCTGTAGGAAGCATTAAGTACTAGATTGAGGTTTAGTACATCTTTTCATTCTCAAACTGATAGCCAATCCAAACGAACTATACAAATATTGGAGGATATGTTTAGATCCATTGCGTTAGATTTTGGAGGTAATTGGGATAAGCAAGTACCATTAATGGAATTCGTTTATAACAATAGCCACCAAAGTAGTATTAATATGGCACCTTTTGAAGCGCTGTATGGAAGGAAGTGTAGGACCCTAATCTGTTAGGAGGAGGTAAGAGAAAGGAAATTGTTAGGTTCAGAACTTGTGCAAATGACTATGAAGAATATTTATGTAGTTTGAGCAAATTTGAAGATGACACAAAATAGATAGAAGAGTTATGCCAACCTCAAACCAACTGATATTGAATATAATATTGGCGAAAAAATATTTTTAAAGATATCACCATGGAAGGGTGTGTTGAGATTCGATAAGTGTGGCAAGCTAAGCCCAAGATTTATTGGACCGTATGAAATAATTGAATATGTTAGGCCAGTAGCTTATCGATTAACGTTACCTCCTAATCTATCCAAAATTCATAATGTTTTCTATGTATCGATGTTGAGAAGATATAGAAATGATCCTTCTTACATACTACAGGAACAACCAGTGGAATTATAAGAGAATTTGAGCTATAAAGAAGAGCCAGTATCAATTATGGCAAGTGATAAAAAGGTACTATGTAATAAAGTTGTTCCTTTAGTCAAAGTATTATAAAAGAATTATTCACGCGAAAAAGCTACGTGGGAACGTGATGAGAATATGAAATAACAATATCCGTACCTATTCTCTTCAGGTACAAATTAGTTTGAAAATGAACTTTCTCCAAATTTTGAGGATAAAATTTCTTAAGTGAAGGAGAATTGTCATATCCGTATCCAAATAATTTAAGTTATTTTAGTTTAGGACTAAATCATAAGAAAAATAAGTTTAGAAAAAGGCCTTAATTGAAAGAAATTAAGTTGGAGGACTAAACCATAATTTGGCATAAACCACTATTGATGAAGATATAGAAAAAGATGCAGAGGAAGAAAGAGATAGAAAAAAAGGAAGGAGATGCTGCCTGAGGGAAGGAAAGAAAAGAAAAAATCTACATTTCTGTGAGTGGACTTCCTTTCTTCACTTCTTTGATTGATATACTTGATTTTGGATGATTTCTTATTATTTTTAGATTGAAAAATCAATTTGTTGGTTGAATTTTAAAATTTTCAAATGTTACAGGGCAATCAGGTGGTGCCTGATTGTATAGAGGCGGCGCCTCTGGGCATAAAGGCGACGCCTCAACCCATTTAAAGCCATAAGGTGACGCTTTAGCAAGTGATAAGGTGACGCCTCAATAAGCGATAAAGCTACGCCTCAGTGGCATGGTGTCGATAAGGCGGCATCTCAATGGCTATAATGGTGGTGCCTCTGCATTGAGCCAACGCCTCAGTGATATAAAATGATGTTTGAGTTGATTTTGGTCAGTTTTTAACATTGATTTGTATTGTTTATGATACCCGGGATAATATAGAGTTTTGATTTAATTGAAAACATGATTGGTTATGAAAATATGATGATTTCTGAGAACATGTACATAGCAGAGAAATGTGGTTATAGTAAGACTATGTCCGGGTATGGTAGGGTTCTGTGAAACGTAAGATTATATCTAGGGCACAACAACTCACACATAATTGATATTCTTATACCTGGGGTACAATGAGGAATTGATGAAATTGAGTTATGAGATTGTGATAGCTGTCTTTGGGACACCGCTCGAGATTCTTGTATCCCTTTGGGGCTAATCCGAGTGGTTGTAGATCGGTATGCATACCTAGATTGGACCTTCGATGTGTTGACTGGTACCTACTACATCGATAACAACTTGACATATTCCTGATTATATTTGGCAAACTGTGTTGTATTGTACTTTGCTATGTATATGGTTAAAATGATATTTTGAAAGAAAGTTGATTGTGTTGATTATTTTCAAATGCTCTAGGTTATTGTTATTCCCTATTGATCTTTGGGACAGTATTGTAGTCTATCCATTCACTGGGTATTTTCTTGAGAAAATACTCACCACTCTGTTTTTATTCTCTTTTCAGCATAGGATAGACTTTGTTAATATTGTACATAGTATAGCTATCATGTGGACCGTTATGACATATGAAGTAGATAGGTCGGAGATGGAGGTACACTTTTACATTCGTTATGATGTTGATGTAGTTTTGCCTTTTAAAGTCGTTTTAGAGCCGATAGTAGTCGATTATCATACACACACAGACATAATGGATTTTACCGATGGATGTTTGATAGTAATTACAGTGACACAAGTCACTACTTTTAGGGTTCGGGTCTCTTTGACCTAGACCTAGTTTCCGTCCAGACCACTTTCTTTTTATTGTGAGATAGATCATGTGATAGAGAGTAATTGCACCCTTTTGTTGTAGTTATAACAGTACTCTCTAGGTCTAGTTAGACCTTATGTGTTTAGGGCAGATGTGTTTGTCCTTTCTTTTTTATGTACATTTGTATATATTTAGGATAACCCAATCCCTAACAGCCCTTTTGTAGTATGCTATCTTATTATATATTATATCAGCTGTATATTTTAGCTTGCCATCATTCTTACTCTTGTCTGGATAAATGTTATTAATAATTTTATTTACGATTAATGGAATATAGTAGGAATATTTGAATAGTGATTGTTGGTTGAATTGTAACAT
Organism: Macaranga tanarius; assembly: GCA_949673435.1. Taxonomy (NCBI): domain Eukaryota; kingdom Viridiplantae; phylum Streptophyta; class Magnoliopsida; order Malpighiales; family Euphorbiaceae; genus Macaranga; species Macaranga tanarius. The sequence continues at coordinate 18,195 of CATIWO010124705.1, read as the reverse complement.
AAAAGTGATGCCTCTCCACGTCAGTGTCTCGGTGGAGTTGCCAGAGTGTCGGTGTTATCCTATAGGGCATGAGTGGGGAGAGGTGTCATAGTTAATACTAGCCTCACGATAAGAATGAGGTTCTTGTAAAGAGACAATAGAAAAAAAATAATGATAATCTCTAAGGTAAGAAGGAGTTTCTCTTACCCGATTGGAGCGACGGAGAGGCGGAATAGGATCATTAGTGGAAGTAAATTCTGTAAATGCAGGAGTAGGGGTAGGATCAGAAATAGTGAGCTCAGCAGGAGAATTTGTATCAGAGGAAGGAAAAAACTCTATTGAAAGGTCAGTAAAGAAAGGTTGAGAAGCAAAAAATGAACTATAAAATTTGGATAAAGTAGAGAACATGGTGTGCACCCAAAAAGTAACATGTCGAGAAATACGTAATCGACTAGAAATAGGATCCCAACAATGATAACCTTTATGTTCTATCCCATACCCAAGAAAACAATAAAGGCGAGCACGAGGTTCAAGTTTAGTATGTTCATGAGGGTTAAGAAGAACAAAACAAGCACAACCAAAAACTTTGAGATTAGAGTAATCAGGAGCCTTATCATGTAATCATTCAAAAGGAGATAGATTCTGAAGGACTAGAATGGGAAGACGATTAATGGTATAAACAGAAGTAAGGGCAACCTTACCCCAAAACTTTTCAAGACAGGATGCAAATAGAAGTTGAGCACAAATAAGTCTAATATATGACGGTGTTTACATTTCGCTTGACCATTTTATTGGGAGGTATGAGAACATGATCTTTGGACAATGGTTCCCTATTGTTTGAGAAACTAGAGAAGAACATAACCTTGATACTCCATTTTGTTATCAGTACGAAGAATTTTGATAGTACAAGAAAACTAAGTTGTAATCATGGTAGTAAAATCAATATAAAATTGAGACAATTCAGATCTATGCTTGAAAAAATATATCCAAGTGAACCTAGAATAGTCATCAATAAATAAAATAAAATACCGATAACTATTCACAGTAGGAGTTGGAGGAGGACCCCAAATATCAGAATGAATTAAACTAAAAGGAGTATCACATATAGAGTTATTAGTATTAAACCATAAAGTTGGTTGTTTTACAATTTGACAATGTAAACAATTAAAAGATTAAATTTGGAAAGCCCTAATAATCCATTAGAAACCAAAGATTGAAGTTTATTAGCAAATGCATAACCAAGACGGAGGTGCCACTAATATATCAAAGGAATGGTGGTGGAAGCAGAAATTTTTTTAGGAATAAAAAGCCGAAGAGATGTGAGCTCAAATAATCTACCTACCTTGTGTCCTATTCTACGAATTTGACCCATTTGAAGGTCCTGAACCTGATAACCATAAGGAGAGAAAAGAACAGTAAGATCAAGATCATACAATTGACCAACAAAAATTAAGTTTAAGGCTAAACTAGGAACAAAATAAGTATTAGGAAGACTAAGGTTTGAGGTAGCAATTGTTCTAGTATGGGTAATGGACATACAACTACCATCAATAGTTTGAATGGAGGGAAGAAAATGAGTAGGAGTTGTATTAGATAAAAGAGAAATTTGAGAAGTCATATAATTACAGCAAATGAGCTAAGGAGCCAAGAATTACCTGAAGTGACATATAAGGCAGTGGAGGATGAAGAAGTGGAGGATATCAACTGTTTGAGAAGAGCTTCTAAATCACTGATAGTAAGAATAAAGGAAGATGGCTCATTAGAGGGAACCACAACAGCAATGGAGGAAGAACCAGGCTTAGAGAAAGACTTAGAATTTTTCAGAGCTTCTTTAGGATGAGGTAGTCAGGTTGGATAATTTTTTAAGATATAACCATACCCATGACAGTATATGCACTCGACAGTAGGATAATTAGTAAATATATGGCCAGTGTTATGATAGTTCTTATAGAAGGATAATCCAGATGTGAAGTGTGCCTGAGTGATGGCAAGAGAAACTTTTGATGGAGGAGACTTGATTAAACTGAGACGAGTTTCTTTAAATAGAATTTCTTTAACAGTAGCATCCAAAGTCAGTAATGGATCATAATATAATAGAGCGGCATACTGATTCATATTCGGGGCGAAGAGCCATAAGAACTTAGATAAGATGCAGATGATCATTGCTGATTTTAGCTTGAGCTAACTAATTCTTTATAGGTTGAATGATGGCAAGAAAGCCATTAACAGATTGTCTTGACTCTTACTTAAAGCTTTTCAAATTAGTGAACAGTTGATAATAATGTGCAAGGCTAGTAGTTTTGTATCTATTAGACAAGAAATCCTAAACCTCCTTTGCAGCATCAAATTTAGTAAACTGAATATGAATGGATGGAATAGAGGTATTACAAAACTAAGTAATTATCTGATGATTTTTATTATCCCAGTCCTCAAGACATTCAGTATATTTGGTATTATTTTTATCAGTATTACGAACTGGTTTAACAATATCACCAGTAACAATGTGCTAAAGTTTACGCCCAATTAGAAAAATTTTCATACGTTGAGACCAAGGAGTGTAATTTGAACCATCTAAAATAGTACTAATAGGATGAGAAATTTCAGATTTATCCATATCAAGTAACCCAGAGCAGGAACCATACATAGGTAAAAAAAATAACTCAAATAAAATAGAATCAGGTAAAAGAAACAGACTAACCAGAGCTGAAGATCAAGTCACCAATCAGTTTTGGCAATCAAAGCTAAAGGCAGTAACAAAGCAATAAGGACCAAGGCATGAATTGTAGATAAACTAATTGGACAAGACAGAAGCAAGGTGACAAAAGAATAATCATGAAAATCAAAAAAAAAATTATTCTAGGAGCAAAACTCTGATACCATTTTAGTGAATGGCAATTGTATTAATTTTCTGTGTATTGTACAAGAGAATATAAACCTATATATATACATTAACCTAGCCAAAAAAAAAAAAGAGAATCAAGGGAAATAAACCTAGAATCAAGGAGAATAAACCTAAATACAAAAACTAAGGCATAATATATGGCTAACTTATGGGCTAAAATTTATGTACATAAATGATACGGTAACAATAAATAACAAAATGGTACAATTGATATGTAACTTAATCTATATCATCATCATCATCCTAAACTTGATCTAGTCTTGGTGACAAGCATCCATTATTACTTGATTGGCACATATTCAATAGACTACATCTAGGTTTTATGGGCCTTAATTGGCCACAGTACTTGCGTTTTCTTTTTGTAGACATTGGAGTTTAGTGAGTACCCTTAGAGCAAACTTTTCTAAGGTCTTTAATGACATTGCTAGGTTATTCCTAAGTTAAATTTTATTCTTGTGTAGGCATTCCTCTAGCTGGTATATTGAGCATTGTTTTAATGTAAGCATACAACAAACCAGTCTCATTTTTAACTTCATTGAATAGTACATCAAAAGAATATGCTATATGGCAAAGGTGATAATAATCAGATTGTAAAGCTACAAATTATTTTGTTAGTGTTCTCAACATTTAATATGGGTTTAACTTGTAACAAGAAACTTAATTTAGCATCCTTTCTCCATCGCCTCTTAACTAAGACATCAAGAATAGATACAAAGTTTAGCCTTTTCATTATATTAAACATGTGTCTACATGAGAACCAATTTATCTCAAAAAAACCACATGAACATATCATTTTCTAGCCATTTAAAAAATATATGACAAGGTGTGTTGATTGTACTTAACCTGATAGAGATATATATCTTTGTAGCTTTTATAATATCATGCCATCAGACTAGTCGCTAATTATGTCAGATGTGAAGATTTTCATTTAAAATTTATCTTCGAACCTAAAAAACTTTAAAAAGAAAAGTTGTAGTTGGTTTTATAAATGAGTTTATAAGCGTTAAGTGATAAAATCATTTTTTTAGCTCTTGAAGTTCAACATATAGTTGAAGTTGACGGTTCTGAGATATAGAGCCAAAAGCACTTTCTAATGCTTTTCATACCGAAAAAGAGGTACTATAGCCAATAATGTATGAGCACACTTCTTTAGTTAGCAAAGATAAAATCCATGAGAGGATCAATTGATCCTGTTTGAACTATTGGGTATATACAGGATTAACAATGGTTATGTTGGAATCAGTTGGTAAGGTAATTATTGATAGAGGTATCGAGGAGCCATTAATTAGAGACTTCATATTGTGACAATTGAGAAGAGAGAGAAATTAATTTTTCCATGCTAGGTAATTTCTTGGTGAAAGGTTAATGGCAAAGCTATACGTAGTGGTAGAGGTAGATGTTGGAGTTATTATTGAGTTTATAGATACAAAAATCATTTGATCGGCCATTGCTAGACAGTAGCTCTGATACTATGAAATGAGTTGAGTTGAAAATATTTTTGATATTATATGTGTATATGATACATGATACAAGCTTACGTATATATAGAATTACAGTTGCCTAATGACTTACTTATCTACTATTATGATATAAAGAGTTTGAATTTAAACATAACAGCCTAAGAGATGACTATTACTTATATACTATTAGGATATAAAGAGTTTGAATTTGAACATAACAACTTAAGAGATAGAGAAGTAATCTACAGTAATAAATAATCAAAAAATGATTATTTGTCCATGGTTTGGTTTTGCATTATTCGCAATTGCTTACCTCTCCACTTGGCCAAGGACTTGTAGAGGGATGTTAAGTGATAAAATCATTTTTTGATTATTTGTTACTGCATATTACTTTTCTATCTCTTAGATTGTTATGTTTAAATTCAAACTCATTATATCCTTAATAGTAGATAAGTAATAGTCATCTCTTAGGTTGTTATGTTTAAATTCAAAATCTTTATATCCCAATAGTAGATAAGTAATAGTCATTAGACAACTGTAATTCTATATATACACAAACTTGTATCTTGTATCATATACACATATAATATTAAAAATATTTTTAGCTCAACTTATTTCAGACACAACATCAAGGGTAGATTATCTTAACTTTTCAAATGTTATTATATGTGATTCATTGTACTTACTTGTGCTCTTGTTGAAGCTAAAATAACATCAACATACAAATGGATATTTCACACTTTCTTGCATGTAATTTTAGGGCGGGGGGGGGGGGGGGGGTAGGCAACTAGGTGCCATTTTGATCGATGGTGACAAAATAATCCAAAAAGCAATTGCTAAAGTAATGCTTGAAAGTAGACATCGATTTTGTACATGGCATTTAATGAGAAATGCATTAAAAGTGACACCTTTCTTTAATTTTGTTAAAAGAATTCAGTGTTATCATAATAATGCCCTACTCACGATATAAGATCAGAGTAAAATGGAAAAGCTTAGTGGCCAAGTATGGTCTTACAAGTGAAGGTTGGATATCCAATATAGAGCTTACAATACATTTATAAGTTAAAGGTTATTTCAATGGTGTATTTTTTGCTAGCATGATAACTAGTCAAAGGTGTAAGAGTATGAACTCCTTCTTAAAGAGATTTGTGAACATTAATCAGTTGTCAGTTGTGCAAAATTTTTTAAAAATTATTTTCGTAGTTTGGCAAGGATGTGACATGGTAATATGAGAGATGAATGCATCAATTCTCAATTAAATCCTACTCTTTTTGCACATCTTATACCCATTAAAGCACACACGGCTTTAGTGTACACAATGAGAATCTTCATGAAGGTTTGACACTTCCATTTAATTTATTTTCTAAACATTCTATATTTTATACATTGAATATCATCTAAGTTATTTAATTATTTAATGATGTCCCTATTGAAATGAGTTGAGCTGAAAATATTTTTGATATTATGTGTGTATATGATACAAGATACAAACTTATATATATATATATATATTTAGAATTACAGTTGCCTAATGATTATTACTTATCTACTATTAGGATATAAAGAGTTTGAGTTTAAACATAACAACCTAAGAGATGACTATTACTTATCTACTATTAGGATATAAAGAGTTTGGATTTAAACATAACAGCCTAAGAGATAGAGAAGTAATCTGTAGTAATAAATAATCAAACAAAAAATGATTTTATCACTTAACAGTGTCAATATAACAGAGCCTGCATAGGTTGTTAGATTCATCAACTACATACCGACAGTACAAACCTATAGTTGAATTATAATGAGTATAAGAAATATTTCTAATAATTAATAATAGTATAATAAATGCAAAATAATAATAAAATAATACAATAATTAATATATAAAATAAATATAAATTTTAGTAATACCTTAAATAAATAATTTAATAAGGATTTATTATAATTATAATACAAATAAAATAAAAACATTTAATAGAATAAATATAAATATAGATTATTAAAATACTAATAGTTTTAATTAATAAGTAATTTCAAGTTAATAATTAAATGTCATTAAAGAAATTTATATACTAAAAATCAACATAAATAAATAAAGTATAATAATAAAATAATTCATCATAAGTCCACCTATTTGTGTGTCATCCTTATCATGCTATAATATATATAAATAATGCCATGCCAGCCATGCAACTACTGAATTAGTTAAAAGTTGCAATTAGTTATTTTTTAACGGATTAGTTAGCCCTATATAAGTAAAGAAAAGATAATTTGTATCCTAAAATGGCTAATAATTAACAAAGCAAGCATGGATCAGAAACTGCCATTGTCATTATCATTGATATTGTACTTTTAACATCAGAGTCAAACTTTTGTGTTCTTTTCCCTAACTGATGAAGTTGCATAGGTGCTTTCATTAGAAAGAAATAAATTTTGGCTCCCCTCCTCCCCGCTGAATGGATCAGTCAGTCCATGATTACTCCATGATGAATTCCAACATTAGCTAAGTCTTGAATTTGGATAATATTTTCTACACCAACTTTATTGTGAGTTTAAAGGAATTGTACATGTTCTGATAATGCAATAAGGTGATTGTACTCACTCTAGAAATTGACAGCATGGTATAAATTATCTTCGAGCGATAGCCTAACATGAAAATATACACGGCATACACATCTAGTCAATGGACGAGGTTCTTTCACATGGTCCATCATGTTTATATGCTTTTTATCACGTTGCCACCATTTACTACACACCCATTTATGCATTAAAAAATGCCATTGTTGCTTGAATGTTTATCATGCCAAATGCTAAAACCAACAACATAAGCGTATGCATTGTAAAAAACCTCTGTCTCATTAACAAATGTAAAATTAATGATTTAACATCATCTTTAGTCCATGTTTTTACATGTTTAGTCAATTTATTTTATAGAATCTCATGTTTGAAAGATGGCCCCAAGGTTGATGCATTTATTTTTTCTTCTTTGTTGGCAATGTCATTTGCAATAAAATGGTATCCATCTTCAAATTTTGATGAAGAAGAGTTGTTCCTATTTGGTCGAGAGTGATGGCCATGTGAAAATTATGGTGTTAAGTTTAGGTCTTGGTCCATAAAAGAATATGATTTTCTTTCACAGGTGAACATGCTCAATTAGTATTATAACACCACATATCCATATCATCATATATATAGTACCAAATTAAGCCCATTCATTTATTTGTTGTTTTTGTCATGTTATAATATAATGCCATGCAATTGTTAAACAAATATCTTATGTAAAACTATATCATAAAACTAATGCCATTAATATTTTTAACGGAAAAAAATAAAGAATCAATTAATCACTTTACACTAGAATTCTATTATAAACTTTACACTAGAATTCTATTATAAACCATATAAATTTTATGAATCTTATTCATAAATATTTATGTATTTATATTTTATAAAGGAAAATTGTGTAATTAGTGTTTGAACTTCTCAATTTTTACTATTTTGGTGGTTGAACTTTTTTTTTTTTTTGTAATTGAATTTATAAACTCCTTAAATTTGTTTCAGATATGTGTTTTTAACTGTTAAGTAGCGACCTAAGTACTGACTAAGCACTAGTAGGACCCATTTTTCCTATGTAAGAGCACACCTCATATCCCACATATACAAAACCTTTTGATTTATCTAAATTACCCTCTAATTCATTCTCTTACCAAAAAAAAAAAAAAAATTAAGGCAAAAAAATTGAAATCTAGATTTGAGAGAAGAGCAGTAGCATTAATCCTTTTCTTCTCTCCACACTGCAAAAACAACCATTTCCTCTCTTCTATGCTGCTATCTCAAGCTATCCATTTCACTCACCCTTCTCTTCTCCATAAAGGATGCAATATTTTCTCTTTTCATGCACTAAGAAGAAGCCCAGAAATGACAACACTGTTTTCATGGTAATGAGTGATCTGAAGGATGAAGATGATGATGAACTTGAGGCTCTTGATGATAATTTCATCGATAAGGATGATGAAGATGAAGATCCTCATTTGATAAAATGCAAAAATGGCTTGAGAACAAGTCATATGGGCTCTTCAATTTTAACTCCATCCACCACACTCTCACCCTCTTTCTCTCTTTTTTTTTATTCCAAAACTTGACATTTTTCTCTTCAACCAGATTATAGTAATGGTGAGGGTGCTTGATAAATTGCCAAAATGAAATATAGTTTATTAGCTATTACCATAAGCACGTCTCTGTTTCTCATAAGTGAACTGCAAAAAAAGGAACTCTTTTTATGCCATTTTTGAATTTACACGGTGTTCACTATTCATTCATACATCTCTAAGTAGTTCATATCTGATGGAATTTTGATTTTCCATTTTTTTTATTTCCAATTAAGCCTTGTTGGTGTTGGTGAAGACCGAGAACCATCTAGGAAAATTAAAGATAATAGTGAAATTAATTTATCAAGCTCATCATCACTAGTATGTGACTTTCTGAGCAACGAACTACTTTTTTTTTTTACTGAGATTGACTTGCAGACTACCTAATAGCCAAAATTATTGATGGGCTTAGTTCAAATTTGTATATTGGGTATGCTCTTATTGATATATACTTTAAACTTTGATAGGAGGATATTGCGTTGAAAGTGTTAATAAATTGCCTAAAAAAAGATGCTTTTTTGTTTAACATAATGAGTTCTTGGTTGGTGAGGGTATGCTAGAATCTTGAATCCAATGTATATGAAACTATATTAACTAAGCAGAGGAGAAGTTAAGAGGTGATTTAGAGGCGGAGCAGATCGGAAAATATTAGAAGAGATTGAAAAACAGAATACCAAAGCAAATTTTCCTATTTTTTTTTAATGTTCATCTCTTTATTATTTCTCTTTATTATAAAGGCATTTTAGAGATTTGCTATCAATTGTACATGTCGGCAATGATGTGGCAAGTTTTTTTTCAAATGGTAGGTCCCACATATGCACACTCAGCACACAGACCACCAGTGGCTGGATAAAAGTACTCAACTGAAAATTATTTTAATGAGTTTAGATACCTAATTCCAAAAAAAAAAAATTGAACTACCCAAATAGCAAAAATTAAAAAGTATAGACACCAATTGTGCAATTTTTCCATTTTATAAATAATATAATATTCTTTTATTGTATTATGCTAAATATTTTATAAGAATATAAATTTATACAAATATGCTAGTTATGTAATTTAATAATTCATTTAATATAATTTTAAACTATTTCATTAATTTTAATTAATTACTCAATTATTAATATAATTATTGATATTGTATTTTAGTAGTTAGTTAATTAATAAGGTAGGAGCTTATATGAAGTCCTATTTTATATCAGCTTGATAATTATGGATAATAGGATACAATAGTAGACAACAAATAGTTGATATCTTTAATCCAACATGTGAGAATTTATTTAGATTTGAGAGGAAATATGATATTCAATCAATCAGACTATCTAGCTTTAGTTTTCACGTTCCACCCAATGATATAAGGACAATAAAATAGCATGTCTGCAATGGAATTACTTTCACCTCGATTGGCGGTTTGAGGAGATTAATAATCTGATCTCAATTAGCATCAAATGTTAGTAGCCTTAATTTGGTTTGTTTTGCCAGATTCAACGCATAACTATGGCGATGAAAATAAAAGGGATTTGTGACTTAAATGACAACCTTGTGCATTCAAAGCCAATTTGTATTTAGTGAGGAAAAAAAGAAATGAATAAGGCATTTCATTAAAGTCCAAGCAAAATACTATTAAATAAGGGGCAACTTATTCATTAATATTTTATGAGTTATTGCCCCAGCTAATTGTTTCAATAGCATTAAATTGAAAGTGACAAGTAATTTCTTCCAATTTGTGAAGCTTTGTTCAACACTAGAATGAAGCAAGAAACTTCCAACCATGATGAGGTACCAATACATGTGAATTATTTGTTGCCATTTAGTCATGTATATTTTCATGGATTAGTGGTCATTCTTATATATGTGTAATATGCAGGACATGAACTAGTCAGTGGATTTTGTTACTAATTTTGCAAATTTAAAGGAACAAATTAAAGAGATTGTATTAAATAATACTTCAATGATCAAATCGCAAATACAAAATGAATTGAATTATATTCGGTGACTGCATTAGGTACTTTTATAGAATTAATGGAATTTATGTTTTTAGTTATGAAGTTCTTGCAAGCTTTATTTGAGGACGTAAAGCCTAATAATATACTGCTTACTCCTACCAATAGCACAAAGAAAAAAACTTTGTTAACCCTTAATGATTCTGTTGAAAAAATTAAGAAACGATGTAAAGACTATGTTAATCGTTATATTAGCAAGCCACTCAAAGAAAAAATATTTCCAACTCCTGATAAAAGGGAATTACTAAAAGGCAAATTAAGTCATCTTACCTCAATTAGCATTAAATGTTAGTAGCATTCATTTAGTTTGTTTTGCCAGATTCAACGCATAACTATGAAGGTAAAAACAAAAGGGATTTATAACTTAAATGACAACCTTATGCATTCAAAGCCAATTTGCATTTAGTGAGGAAAAAAAGAAATGCAAAAGGTATTTCATTAAAGTCCTAGCAAAATACTCTTAAATGAGGAGTAGCTTATTCATTAATATTTTATGAGTTATTGCCCCAGCTAATTGTTTCAATAGCATTAAATTAAAAGTGACAAGTAATTTTTTTCAATTTGTGAAGCTTTGTTCAACACTGTAATGAAGCAAGAAACTTCCAACCGTGAGGAGGGACCAATACATGTGAGTTATTTGTTGCCATTTAGTCATATATATTTTCATGGATTGGTGGTCATTCTTATATGTGTGTAATATGTAGGACATAAACTAGTCGATGGATTTTGTTATTAATTTTGCAAATTTAAAGGAGCGAATTAAAGAGATTGTGTTAAATAAAGCTTAAATGATCAAATAGCAAATACTTCATGAATTGAATTCTATCTGGTGACTGCGTTAGGTACCTTGATAGAATCAATGGCATTTATGTTTTTGGTTATAAAGTTCTTACAAGCTTCATTTGAAGACGTAAAGCCTAATAATATACTGCTTACTCCTACAAATAGCACAAGGAAATAAACGTTGTTAAGCCTTAATGATTATGTTGAAAAAATTAAGAAACAATGTAAAGACTATATTAATCATTATATTAGCAAGCCACTCAAAGAAAAAATATTTCCAACTTCTGATAAAAAGGAAATACTAAAAAGAAAATTAAATCATCTCACCTCAATTAGCATTAAATGCTAGTAGCCTTCATTTATTTTGTTTTTCCAGATTCAACGCATAACTATAAAGGTGAAAACAAAAGGGATTTGTAACTTAAATGACAACCTTATGCAGTCAAAGCCAATTTGCATTTAGTGAGGAAAAAAAATAAATGCATAAGGCATTTCGTTAAAGTCCTAGCAAAATATTCTTAAATGAGGAGCATATTATTTATTAATATTTTGTGAGTTATTGCCCCAACTAATTGTTTCAATAACATTACATTGAAAGTGACAAGTAATTTTTGTCAATTTGTGAAGCTTCGTTCAACACTAGAATGAAACAAGAAACTTCCAACTGTGATGAAGGACCAATACATGTGAGTTATTTGTTGCTATTTAGTCATGTATATTTTCATATATTGGTGGTCATTCTTATATATGTGTAATATACAGGACATGAACTAGTCGGTGGATTTTGTTACTAATTTTATAAATTTAAAGGAGCGAATTAAAGAGATTGTGTTAAATAATGCTTCAATGATCAAATAGCAAATACTTCATGAATTAAATTCTATCTGGTGACTACATTAGGTACCTTGATAGAATCAATGACATTTATGTTTTTGTTTATGAAGTTCTTGGAAGCTTTATTTGAGGATGTAAAGCCTAATATTATACTACTTACTCCTACAAATAGCACAAGGAAATAAACTTTGTTAACCCTTAATGATTCTGTTAAAAAAATTAAGAAATAATGTAAAGACTATGTTAATCATTATATTGGAAAGCCACTCAAAGAAAAAATATTTTCAACTCCTGATAAAATGGAAATACTAAAAAGAAAATTATTTGTCTCTGGTATGAATTTGCATAAAACATGCAAACCCTTTGATTTAGATAGTGTACTAAAGTAAGGGACTAATAAATTATATATTAATACCAATATAGAACCCAAAGATACAATTATCATTGAAGTCTCCTTGGACCATAACACATGCAATGGGAAGAATTCGACAGAAGTAAGACACAAAAATTTAAATTCAGCATTATTCTTTTTAAGTAATGACTTAGATTTGAATAATATAGTGAAATATAATTATTAGTTATTCTTTCATACTTATAATACATTGAAAGCAGCAACACTAAATTATGCACGAAAAAAACATAGATTAGCTTTTGGTCATAGGCTTATATGAAGTGTAGACACAAATTATGCAATTTTTCCATTTTATAAATAATATAATATTTTTCTATTGTATTATGCTAAATATTTTATAAGAATATAAATTTATACAAAAAGGTTAGTTAAAACTATTTCATTAATTTTAATCAATTACTCAATTATTAATGTAATTATTGATATTATATTTTAGTAGTTAGTTAATTAATAAGGTAGGAGCTTATATAAAGTCCTATTTTATATCAGGTTGACAATTATGGATAATGTGATACAATAGTAGACAATAAATAGTTGATATATTTAATCCAACAAGTGAAAATTCAATTAGATTTGAGAGGAATTATGATATTCAATGAATCAAACCATCTAGCTTTAGTTTTTATGTTCCACCCAATGATATTAGGACAATAAAATAATAAGTTTACAATGGAATTACTTTCACCATGATTGGTTGTTTGAGAAGATTAATCATCTCACCTCGATTAGCATTAAATGTTAGTAGCCTTCATTTGGTTTGTTTTTCCAGATTCAATGCATAACTATGGAGGTAAAAACAAATGGGATTTGTAACTTAAATGACAACCTTGTGCATTCAAAGGTAATTTACATTTAGTGAGGAAAAAAAGAAATGCAGAAGGCATTTCATTAAAGTCCTAGCAAAATACTCTTAAATGAGGAGCAACTTATTTATTAATATTTTGTGAGTTATTGCCCCAGCTAATTATTTCAATAGCATTAAAAAGAAAGTGACAAGTAATTTTTGCCAATTTATGAAGCTTTGCTCAACACTAGAATGAAGCAAGAAACTTCCAGCCGTAATAACGAACCAACACCTATGAGTTATTTATTATCATTTAGTCATATATATTTTCATGGATTGGTGGTCATTCTTATATATATGTAATATGCAGGACATGAACAACTCGGTGGATTTTGTTACTACTTTTGAAAATTTAAAGGAGCGAATTAAAGAGATTGTGTTAAATAATGCTTCAATGATCAAATAACAAATACTTCATGAATTGAATTCCATCTGGTGACTGCATTAGATACCTTGATAGAATCAATGACATTTATGTTTTTGGTTATGAAGTTCTTGCAAGTTTTATTTGAGGACGTAAATCCTAATAATATACTGCTTACTCCTACAAATAGCACAAGCAAATAAACTTTGTTAACACTTAATGATTCTATTGAAAAAATTAAGAAACAATGTAAAGACTATGTTAATTATTATATTAGCAAGCCACTCAAAGAAAAAATATTTCCAACTCCTGATAAAAGGAAAATACTAAAAAGAAAATTATTTGTCTCTTGTACGAATTTTCATAAAACATTTAAACCCTTCGATTTAGATAGTGTACTGAAGTAAGAGACTAATAAACTATATATTAATTCCATTATGGAATCCAAAAATACAATTATCATGGCAGTCGCCTTAGACTATAACACATACAATGGGAAGACTTCGACAAAGTAAGATTCAAAAATTTAAATTTAGTATTATTCTATTTAAGTAATGACTTAGACTTGAATGATGTAGTGAAATATAATTATTAGCTATTCTTTCATACTTATAATACATCAAAAGCAACAACACTATATTATGCAAGAAAAAAATATAGATTGGATTTTGGTTATAGGCTTATATGAAGTATAGACACCAATTGTGCAATTTCTCAATTTCATAAATAATATAATATTCTTCTATTGTATTATGCTAAATATTTTATAAGAATATAAATTTATACAAATATGCTAGTTATGTAATTTAATAATTCATTAATATAAATTTAAACTATTTCATTAATTTTTAATCAATTACTCAATTATTAATGTAATTATTGATATTATGTTTTAGTAGTTAGTTAATTAATAAGGTAGGAGCTTATATGAAGTCCTATTTTATATCAGCTTGACAATTATAGATAATGTGATACAATAGTAAACAACAAATAGTTGATATCTTTAATCCAATAGGTGAGAATTCAATTGGATTTGAGAGGAACTATGACATTCAATCAATCAAACCATTTAGCGTTAGTTTTCACGTTCCACCCAATGATATTAGGATAATAAAATAATATTTCTATAATTGAATTACTTTCACCACAATTGGTGGTTTGAGGAGAATAATAATCTCACCTCAATTAGCATTAAATGTTAGTAGCCTTCATTTGGTTTATTTTGCCAAATTCAATGCATAACTATAGAGGTGAAAACAAAAGGGATTTGTGACTTAAATGACAACCTTGTGCATTAAAACCCAATTTGCATTTAGTGAGGAAAAAAAGAAATGCAGAAGGCATTTCATTAAAGCCCTAACAAAATACTCTTAAATAAGGAGCAACTTATTTATTAATATTTTGTGAGTTATTACCCCAGCCAAATGTTTCAATAGAATTAAATTGAAAGTGACAAGTAATTTTTGCCAATTTATGAAACTTTGTTCAACACTAGAATGAAGCAAGAAACTTCCAGCCGTGATGAGGGACCAACACATGTGAGTTATTTGTTACCATTTAGTCATGTATATTTTTATGGATTGGTGGTCATTCTTATATATGTGTAATATGCAGGACATGAACTAGTTGGTGGATTTTGTTACTAATTTTGGAAATTTAAAGGAGTGAATTAAATAGATTGTGTTAAATAATGCTTCAATGATTAAATCACAAATACTTCATGAATTGAATTCTATCTGGTGACTGTATTAGGTACCCTGATAGAATCAATGACATTTATATTTTTGGTTATGAAGTTCTTATAAGTTTCATTTGAGGACGTAAAGCCTAATAATATACTGCTTACTCCTACAAATAGCACAAGGAAATAAACTTTGTTAACCCTTAATGATTCTGTTGAAAAAATTAAGAAATAACGTAAAGACTATATTAATCATTATATTAGCAAGCCACTCAAAGAAAAAATATTTTTAACTCCTGATAAAAGGGAAATACTAAAAATAAAATTAGTTGTCTCGTGTACGAATTTGCATAAAATATGCAAACCCTTTGATTTAGATAGTGTACTGAAGTAAGGGACTAATAAACCATATATCAATGCCAATATGGAACCTAAAGATACAATTATTATTGAAGTCCCCTTAGACCATAACACATGCAATGGGAAGAATTCGACAGAAGTAAGACACAAAAATTTAAATTTAGCATTATTCTTTTTAAGTAATGACTTAGATTTGAATGATGTAGTGAAATATAATTATTAGTTATTCCTTCATACATATAATACATTAAAAGCAACAACACTAAATTATGCACGAAAAAAACATAGATTGGCTTTTGGTTATAGGCTTATATGAAGTATAGACACCAATTGTGCAATTTTTCCATTTTATAAATAATATTCTTTTATTGTATTGTGCTAAATATTTTATATGAATATAAATTTATACAAATATGCTAGTTAAAAGTATTTCATTAATTTTTAATCAATTACTCAATTATTAATGTAATTATTGATATTATATTTTAGTAGTTAGTTAATTAATAAGGTAGGAGCTTATATAAAGTCTTATTTTATATCAACTTGAAAATTATGGATAATGGGATACAATAGTAGACAACAGATAGTTGATATCTTTAATCCAACATGTGAGAATTCAATTAGATTTGAGAGGAATTATGATATTCAATCAATCAAACCATCTAACTTTAGTTTTCACGTTACACAAAATGATATTAGGATAATAAAACAATATGTTTGTAATGGAATTACTTTCACCATGATTGGCGGTTTGAGGAGATTAATAATCTCACCTCGATTAGCATTAAATGTTAGCAGCCTTCATTTAGTTTGTTTGGCTAGATTCAATGCATAACTATGGAGGTGAAAATAAATGGGATTTGTGACTTAAATGACAACCTTGTGCATTCAAAGGCAATTTGCATTTAGTAAGGAAAAAAAGAAATACATAAGGCATTTCATTAAAGTCCTAGCAAAATACTCCTAAATGAGGAGCAACTTATTTGTTAATATTTTGTGAGATATTACCCCAGCTAATTGTCTCAATAACATTAAATAGAAAGTCACAAGTAATTTTTGCCAATTTGTGAAGCTTTGTTCAACACTAGAATGAAGCAAGAAACTTCCAACCGTAATAAGGTATTAACACATGTGAATTATTTGTTGTCATTTAGTTATATATATTTTCATGGATTGGTGGTCGTTCTTATATATGTGTAATATGTATGACATGAACTACTTAGTGGATTTTGTTACTAATTTTGCAAATTTAAATGAGCGAATTAAAGAGATTGTGTTAAATAATGCTTCAATTGTCAAATAGCAAATACTTTATGAATTGAATTCTATCTGGTGACTGCATTAGGTACCTGGATAGAATCAATGACATTTATGTTTTTGCTTATGAAGCTCTTGCAAGCTTCATTTGAGGACGTAAAGCCTAATAATATACTGCTTACTCCTACAAATAGCACAAGAAAATAAACTTTGTTAACCCTTAATGATTCTATTGAGAAAATTAAGAAACAATGTAAAGACTATGTTAATCATTATATTAGCAAGCCACTCAAAGAAAACATATTTCCAACTAAAAGGGAAATACTAAAAAGAAAATTATTTGTCTCTTGTACGAATTTGCATAAACATGCAAACCCTTTGATTTAGATAGTGTACTGATGTAACAGACTAATAAACCATATATTAATGCCAAAATGGATTCCAAATATATAATTGTCATTGAAGTCTCCTTAGACTATAACACATGCAATGGGAAGAATTCGACAAAAGTAAGACATAAAAATTTAAATTTAACATTATTCTTTTTAAGTAATGACTTAGATTTGAACAATGTAGTGAAATATAATTATTAGTTATTCCTTGATACTTATAATACCTTAAAATCAACAACACTAAATTATGCACGAAAAACATATATAGTGGATTTTGGTTATAGGCTTATATGAAGTATAGACACCAATTGTGCAATTTTTTCATTTTATAAATAATATAATATTCTTCTATTATATTATGCTAAATATTTTATAAGAATATAAATTTATACAAATATGCTAGTTAAAACTATTTTATTAATTTTTAATCAATTACTCAATTATTTATGTAATTATTGATATCATATTTTAGTAGTAAGTTAATTAATAAGGTAGGAGCTTATATGAAGTCCTATTTTATATCAGCTTGACAATTATGGATAATGGGATACAATAGTAGACAATAAATGGTTGATAACTTTAATCCAACATATGAGAATTCAATTAAATTTTAGAGGAATTATGATATTCAATCAATCAAACCATCTAGCTTCAATGACTCAATTATTTATGTAATTATTGATATCATATTTTAGTAGTAAGCTAATTAATAAGGTAGGAGCTTATATGAAGTCCTATTTTATATCAGCTTGACAATTATGGATAATGGGATACAATAGT
>CATIWO010124677.1:0-22320 GCA_949673435.1 Macaranga tanarius | reverse complement strand
AATTTTTATAAAAAATGAAATAAATTATTTTTATTTAATACTAATAGTTATAGTAAAGTATATATATTTAATACCATTACTTAATACTAATATTTAGATTAACTAACTAGTAAATTAGCTTATTCAGGAGTCCGTTCATGAACCTATTTAATGAGTCTATTCACGAGCATGTCTAATTATTCATGAACATATGTAACGAGCCTATTCATAAGTTTGTTCATGAACATGTATAATGAGCATGTTCACAAACATTTATAACGAGCCTATTCACGAGCTTACTTAACGAGACTACTTGCGAACATGGTTCGCGAATATGTTTCGCGAGCTTACTATCGAGCTTATTCGCGAGCTTTTACGAGCCGAATACCACAAAGCTCGGGCTCGGCTCGTTTAACTTACGAGCCTCAAAATGAAGTTCGGGTTCGGCTCGTTTAACTTAACAAACGAGTTCGAACGAGTTTTTTCCGAATCGAGCTCCGAATGGCTCACGAACAGCTCTGTTCGCTTACACCCCTAACCCTTGACCAAGACTTTCCATCGGTTTTATTTGTTCACGTTTGACTTCCATCGCAACGGTTCCGTCTAGGCGTCTACATGTACCAAGACTTTGGATGACAACAATTGTCTCCGCCTCTATCATTATTCAATGTTATGAAAAAAATTTACTAATTATTCACAAAAATTTTACTAATTACTTATATTATTATTCTTTTCAATTTTCTTTTTTTTTTTTAAAGAGAATTCCTTGCAATTTTCATTTTCAAGAAATAATTAGATAATTTACATTGTAGGTCCATAATATAAATGTCCATGTCATTAACATAGAATTGAAAATTCTAGCCTCCTTCCAATGCACGGTATGTCTAATTGGAAAATGTTTTTTCTGCATTGTCTTTATTTCACATCGTACTTTATAATTTCAATTAACTAGCCACGTCAAATTAGAATTTGTTATAAAATTTATTTTCAAATTAGTAATATTTATGATTAATTTAAATAAAAAATTATTTAAAATAAAGTAATATTTCCAAACAATAAGTTAGATTTTTTTTTTTATGCCTATAACCAATTAAAAAAATACATTGATAAATATAGTAATTAATTATTTATAAATGAGATCTGTACCACTTGAGTCAATTCAATTTACATAATCTATCATTTTATGTAAGTAAAATAATAATAAAAAACATCAGTGAGGGAATAGTCAAGTAGTCACTGTTGTTTAAGGGTATTCTGAGGTACAAAATTTAAATCCTATCATCATCAATTTAAAAGAAAATTACTATTGTTGGACAGTCCATCATTATTTAGGTCATATGACCTCCCGATCAAGCAACAAAACTAATAATAATAAAAATAAATAAATAAAAAATAAAAAGATTGATTAGAGTAGTAGATGCTATTTATGAATCTTGTTCTATAAAATAACCTTTAAAGAGACCCCTTCAAGCACCTCAAAATCCACCAACATATTTTCTCGTTGATAATTCTGATATATGGCCTTCTCTTTAAAGAAACCATTCTCCAAGATTTTCCAAGCTTTATTCTACCTAATTCCTATATTTCATTTCCATGCTTTTGATCCCATTTCACTTTCTGCTTCTGCTGCTGCTGTTAATAATGAAGCAGAGGCTATTCTAAAATGGAAAACAATAACCACAGCCAATCCATCCTGTCTTCGTGGACTGGAGGTAGGCCTTGCAATTGGTCAGGAATCTATTGCAATAATGCTGGAAACGTTGTCAATATAAGCGTTATGGATTATAGTTCGAAAGGTACGCTTCAGAATCTCAACTTTTCATCCTTTCCAGAACTTTTCAATCTTAATCTCCGAAACAACTCACTCTATGGTTCCATCCCTCCAAATATTGGTAATCTTTCCAAGCTCATTTTTCTTGACTTGTCTTACAATAATATCTCTGGAAACCTTCCTTCTGAAATAAGCTCATTGACAAGTCTGAGAAAGTTTTACATAGCTTTCAACAACATCAAT
This sequence comes from Macaranga tanarius, assembly GCA_949673435.1. Classification (NCBI taxonomy): domain Eukaryota; kingdom Viridiplantae; phylum Streptophyta; class Magnoliopsida; order Malpighiales; family Euphorbiaceae; genus Macaranga; species Macaranga tanarius. The sequence goes on along the minus strand of CATIWO010124677.1, from coordinate 20,327 downwards.
GGTAGCATCCCTCAGGAAATTGGTATGATTACTGAACTTTCTGAGCTCTTTTTGCATGAAAATCTCTTCACAGGCTCAATCCCTTTGAATATTGGTAATCTTTCAAAGCTTGCCAACCTTGAATTGTCTTTCAATGATCTCTCTGGAAACATTCCTTCTGAAATAGGCTTATTGACAGGTCTTGGCCGTTTTGCAGCAACCACAAACCAGATCACTGGTAGCATCCCTCTAGAAATTGGTATGATGAGTTCGCTTAATTGGCTCTATTTGCATAAAAATTAACTCACTAGCTCAATCCCCAATTCCATTGGAAATTTGCACAACTTAACCGATCTTTACCTCAATGATAATGAACTTTCTGGTTCCATACCTCCTGAAGTTGGAATGTTGAGCTCTCTACGTATGCTTGATGTTTCACGCAATAACATTAGCGGTTCGATTCCTGCATCCATTGGAAACTTAAGTAACTTGGAATATTTTTATCTGTATGATAATGAACTCTCTGGTCCCATTCCCATGGAAATAGGAAACCTTCGACGTCTTTACATGCTTCAACTTTCTGAAAATAATCTCATGGGAGTCATCCCTTCGTCCATTGGAAACTTGACCAGCTTATTTAGCCTCTCAATGCATACAAACTAACTTTTTGGTACCATACCTCATCAGGTTGGGATGTTGACATTACTCACCAGCCTTTCTTTGTATTCCAATAATCTTACTGGCGTAATCCCAATTTCTGTAGGAAACTTGACCAAGCTCACCAGCCTTTCTTTGTATTCCAATAATCTTACTGGCGTAAATCCCAATTTCTGTAGGAAACTTGACCAAGCTGTTATATCTTACTCTTTTCAAAAACCAACTTTTTGGTCCCATCCCAAAAAGCTTAAGACATTGCAGCAAATTGCTGAGACTCAGGCTTGAAAGAAACCAACTCACTGGCAATTTATCTCGAGATTTTGTTGCTACATTCCCGCATTTGAGCTACTTAGATTTGAGTTATAATAAATTCTTTGGTGAACTTTCATGGAATTGGAAAGATTTTCGTAATTTGTCAACTTTGAAGGTCTCAAATAATATCCTTTCAGGCCAAATTCCATCTGACCTTAAGACTGCACCTCGGCTGCAGTTGCTCGACCTCTCTTCAAATCAGCTTGTTGGGTCCATTCCCAAAGAACTGTGTAAGTTGAAGTTGTTATACCTCATTCTGAATGATAATCGGCTTTCAGGTAGCATTCCTGAAGAAATATATAGAAATGCTATCTGGTCTTACAACTCTCAACTTGGCAGCCAACAATCTAAGTGGACCAATTTCCAAGCAGATTGGTGAATGCTCAAAACTGTCCTCCTTGAATCTCAGCAAGAACAAATTCTCAGAGAGTATTCCTTCAGAGATTGGAAAATTGCACTCTCTACAAGTCCTTGATCTTAGTCATAATTTATTGATGAAAGAGATACCACAAGAACTTGGAGAGTTGCAAAAACTTGAGACACTGAACCTTTCTCACAATTTGTTGTCAGGTTCCATTCCAAATTCTTTCAGTAAATTATTGAGCTTGACAGTGGCGAATGTCTCCTACAATGAGTTAGAGGGTGAAATCCCCAACATTAAAGCCTTTCAAGAGGCTTCTTTTGGAGCAATTAGAGACAATAAAGACCTCTGTGGTAATAATACCAGCTTAAAGCCATGTGCTTCTGTAGTATCCAATAAATCCAATGGCAAGAAGAACAATAATATATTCATTCTTACTCTTCTTCCTCTCTTGGGTAGTTTGCTTCTATTTTTTGTCATGGCTGGAGGATTGTTCATCCTCCGAAAAAGAATTAGAAACCAAAAAGCCAAATCAGGAGAGCGATGTGATGCAATATGGAGCCCTTACAATAGGGATGTGCAATATGAAAACATTCTTCAGGCTACAGAGGAGTTTGACTCTAAATATTGCATTGGCGAAGGAGGATTCAGAACTGTCTATAAAGCTGTGACTCCAACAAGTCTTGTTCTTGCTGTGAAGAAACTTCGCAAGTCATATAATGGTGAGCAGATGAATGATATTAAAGCATTTAAAAGGGAGATTGAAGTGTTGACAAGCATTCGCCACCAGAACATTGTGAAGTTACATGGGTATTGTTCGCATGCCAGACACTCATTCTTGATATACGAATTCATAGAAAGAGGAAGCTTGAGAAGGATACTGAGTAATAGGGATGAAGCAGTAGAATTGGAGTGGGTTAAGAGGCTAAATGTTGTAAAAGGAATAGCTAATGCATTGTCATATATGCACCATGATTGCACTCCTCCAATTGTTCATCGAGACATTTCCAACAATAATGTTCTATTGGATTCAGAGTTTGAGGCACATGTTTCTGATTTTGGGACAGTAATGTAGCGGAAGCCCTAATTAAATTGGATAACTATTGAATATGTTGATTCACAATGAATACCAGAAACAATCTTCTAAACCCTATTGATTCGATTGAATGAATACTAGGAATTAGGCATCAAATTTCGTTGATTCAAAGAATACCGAAGTTTGGGAAAACTGAAAATTCAATTCTTAAAATTTCAAAAGCTGCCAACAACATCAAACAAACCCTATAAATAATGTTTAGAAAACCCTAACGAAAAATAAAAAAGAAAAGTCCAACAAAAAGTCCAAAAATAAAAATAAAAAAGAACATAAAATTCAAAGGCCAAAACGGAGGCCTAAATGATGGATTTTGAGGGCCAACTCATCCGCATCATCATATGACATTTGCTGATGCCTTGGAAGCTATACGACATTATCCAATTTTCCTGCTTGATGCTTTATAGGCTATACAATATTCACTTAAGTTCCTAAAGACTATATGACATTTGCCTAATGTTTCAAAGGCTATACATCATTACCTAATTTTTTTGCTTAATGCCCTATAGGCTATACAATATTTGCCTAAGGCCCTAAAGACTATACAAAATTTGCCTAAGGTCCTAGAGATAGCATGGCACTCGCCTAACGCATTAGAGGTTATGTGGTATAATTATGAAGTCTTCCTTTACCCAATGCCTAATAGCTATATGGCACCCACTAAAATTTTCTTTTTAGCTCGCCTGATGTCTTAGAGACTACATAGCAACTGTCAGGTAAGTACTCTAAACCCACGTCATGTTATTTTCTTTGCTTCACGTATACTAACACAAGCTAAGTCTCCTTCGATCATGCTTGTGTAGCACATACGAAGCAAAGGGCAAATTTCATACTTGAAAAATTTGATAGTCCTTCACCACGATTGAATGATGAAATTAATGCAAAAGATGTAAAACGCACATTTATGCCTTTTTAGTGGTTCAAAACTACTTTTTGCACATCTTCAACATCCTAAAGGTGAAAACTTTAACCTCTTCGATTTGCCTAAATGACCCAAAAAGTTCTAAAATAGTCCTATAACACTGAAAAGTGCATATTATAGTGATTTTAGACTTGTTTTGCCATGTTTAGATTGTTGGCATGCTTAGATTCATTTTTTTTAATCATGATTGTCATGTTCTGCTATTTTTGCTATATTTTGATATTATATTCCTTTAACTATTTTGTTGCTTTTTGCTATTATTGTCTCTTTTAGATGGAATGGATATAAATCTACTTGTGTTAACCTTTATTTTATATAATTTTATTAGATTTAAGACTCTATTTAGTTTTTCTATATTTTTTCTTTTTGATGTATTTACTAGGAAAGCCATGTAAATAATCTTTTACTTCTACTTTGTTCTACTGTGGATGGGTGTTTGTGTATATTACTATCTTATTAAAATTAGAGTGATATGGAATGTATAACGAGTATTACCTAATAAGAAAGTAGCCAAATAAAAATGACTTTTCAAACTCAAAATCTCTATTTAGGGGGATGACTTTTGCTAAGTCTTGAGGCTGTCTCATATTTTCTGAGCGGTCGAATGGTAACTCTTTACACGAGGCTTCTTCAAGTTTCTAAAAGGATTCGTACTCTTCCTTTTTGATAAGCAATGTTCGATTCTCTTTCTAGTTCTATGGTTACTGTTGATAGTCAAATTTTAATAGTCCTCTAAAAAGGTCTAGTGATAAAATTGCTTTAGTAAAGTAAGTATAGATGTAAGATAGAGCCCCTTGAATACTAATCCTAGACCGAAAGAGCTCAAGAATACCCAAAGTAATGATCAAAATTAGCCAAACCATATTTTTGGTCGCAAAATGACCCAACATACCTCAAAAAGAATAAAAACCCTTTAAAAAAAGCTCTCAGAATACGTGTTGAAGTGCAACACATGCGTGGCTCATGCTCATGCACGTGGCTCGTGGATGACCATGAGCTACATGTATGGCTCACATGAACCACACACATGGCTCAAAATCCTATGAGCCACATGTGTGGCTCGCCCATTGTGGTCCCTCTGCCTATAAATACCCCCATGTTTTATATTTTATTTGACTTTTTTTGGAAAACCTAAGAAAACTTGACTCGAAACCACACTAAATAACCATATTTGAACTAGTTTTATATATTCTTTAGCTTTGGAGAGTGCCTTATGAAGACCTAAAATACACTTCTAGTCACTTTTACAACACCTTTTCTAGGTATTTTAGATCCCACCAATCAAATCCAGCTATATCTTAGCTAAAACATGCTTCAAAGGTAATCAATCTTACATTTGTACATTATTTATTAAAAGTTGAGCGAGGATAACTTGTGTAGATCATCAAGAACTCTTTTTTTTCATCTCAATCTCTACAAAATAAGCTTAGCTCAAAAACCACTATGAGGACCAAATATAGCATCTTACACGTTTATTTTATTATTTTACATTTCTCCTTCTTCTCTTAATTCTACTTCCCAAAAAATCCCAAGAAAAAGCCAGCAAAATTATGGAAATTATGATATGATTATGTGATGTTGAAGTATGGTTCCTCTACTTGCTATGTATTTTGTATGACTTGTTTGACTATTTGTTTGCATTTTTTAGCTCAGGATATAATATATTTTAGAAATTGCATTTTGTAGTGTATTTTACATTTTGTGCATTTTTATAACTCGCCATCGCATTTTTATACTAAAATTATTATTTTTATTGCATTCATTTCAAAATTCAAATTTTATTATGAAGTTGTCATCTTTGCATCAAAACTGACCTTTTTTTTGCATTAAAAATCATATTTTTAGAAGGTAACCTTCAAAAGTGGTATGCTTTACATCTTAGTTGTATTTTCACTGCTTTAAACACAAGTCTTCATTTTAAATCACTTTTCACATTGGAAGTGTAATTTTTGTATGAAGTTTGTATTTGCATTATTTTTATAAAAAATTACATTTTTGCATTAAAGACCATATTTTATGTTTAAAATTCATGTTCTTTAAATAAAAAAAAAAAACTCATTTTTTAAGCAGGCCTTGCATTTTAGGTAATCCTACACTAGGTTTGCCATATATATATTAGTTTAGTGCTTTATCATTTTTATAAGTATGGCAACTTTAAGTGTAGGATTAGTGAAATAAAAGTCACATTTTCATATTCTGCATAAATCATTCTCATTTATTTTGAATCTGCCTTCCAAATCACATCTTGAGTTGAAACCACATCTTTTGGTCCCATGATTTGAAGACAAATATTTTTCTATTTATTTGCCTACTTCTTATTATTCATCCATAATGTTGTCATTTATGATGCCAGAACATATTTAAACATCTTGGATGCATGTATATTATAGTATTTGTGCCATTTTATGAAATTTTGATTATTATCCCATGCTTTTTTTATTGTGTTGTTGGCTTATTATGGATGAATATGATAGATGGATGTTCAAATATTATCGTGCTAACATTTTTTTGTAGGGTTATTAGAGCTAAGATTAGATTTACCTTTTTGCATGTTTTCTCTTTCAAATGTATTTAACAGAATTGAAAAGCCTTATACTCGTTAATCCATATCTCCCTTTTATTTTATTTTATTTTTTTTATAGTGAATGGCTAGATATTGTACTTGTTATGAATATTGTGGATACTTGTATATACTTGCTATCATGAAATCAAAACTAGGATGAAGCGATAAGAAAAATAGATTATGTATAACGAGTAACAGTTAAGTAGAAATGTAGCATTCTCAAAGTACCACATGTACGTGTTCACCATACATAACAACCACGTGACATAAGAAATTTTTTCATAAAAGATAGGTATATATATATATATATATATATATATATATACATATATAACTTTTATTTTATACATTGAAAATACTTAATATGTATATTACATAATGTTAAAATATACATATGAAGTAAAGTATAAAATGCTTGAATGCCATGATGATGAGGATGGGATGTTTGCACCAAGCTTACCTCGGACCTACTTGAGTTCTCTACAGGGGCACATCTCAACTCTAGCTATGTCCTGAAAACCACAATTGCAAAGGAATGAGCTTGTGACTCAATAAACAATTGATAATATAATCAAACATATAATTCTCCTCAAGAACTAATTAAAGAAAATATATAAACAACATATTACACATCAATCTATAGCATAAAATATTATGTGTAACACCCATATTTTAGATGCACTGTTTATGCATTATGTATTCTTGACATATAGAGTCCAGTTATGGAATATGTCTAAGTGTGGGAATGTATATGTTGGTAGAGAGGGGCCTAATTGTAAGATAAGTTTGGGGTTAGATTGTCACAATTGTAAGTTATGGGCTATTGTGCAATATGCCTATTTCATTAAGGGGCTAAATAGATATTTTGGTGATATTTGAGTATATTAATAAGTATTATTATATTTGTTGATTTAGTGATAAATATGTATTTATTATAGTTGTTGGGCATTAAATATTTAGAGACTTTAGGAAGGTAATTTGTTGGCTTTTGATTGGTGCATTATTATATGTGTATATTTGTATGTATGTATAAGGGTGGTGTGTAGAGATTTTGTGTAAGGAAGAAGAAGAGTGAGCGGTGTTGAGTTGTGAGAGTTTTGATCTTGTTTTCTTTATCTACCAAAAAGATTGATAAGCTCTAGGAGGTCTATTATTCATTGAAGCATCATTTTGGTAAGCTTTAATTGTGTTTTTGATTGATTTTGATTGAGTTGTAATTGTTGGGAAATTCAGATTCTGTTCCTCTATTTTTCAGTCCCATTGTTATTGCTCTAACTTGAGTTATAGAGCTCTGATTTAAGCAAGGTTAGACTCCTTAGAAACTTCAGAGAGTCCTTTACAATTTTGGTTTTTTGAGTTTGGACTGATTTTGCTGTTAAACTTGTCTATTAGGGCCGGACATTTAATTGCTCATGTTAAGTGCCCTGTTTTGCCCGATTGGATTTTAAAATCCATAACTAATTCTATACATGCCTGATTTGAGTGATTCCAATTGGTATTTGTAGTAGACACAAACCCTAGCTTCAGTAACAATTTGGGGGTTATTGGAATTGTATGTGCATCTCAAGGTTATGTTAAACTTTGAGTATTTAGTTGCACTTTGCGAGGTTAGGGTGAATTGTAATGTTTAGTTGTTGAATTGGTATATACTTATGTGTAGGGGTTAATAAAGGGAAGGAAAGAACTCTTAATTGAAGAAAGACCTTTGTTGAGGTTGGAAGCATTTGGAGATAAGTAACTATTAATACATGTTGTATATATATGCTTGGCTCATATATTTAATAGAATGTATTCTTATATTGGAATTGAATGAATGTATGATTAGTGAAATGATGTGGAATGAGTTTCTCCTTTTTGTGTATTATAAATATGATGAGAAAGTTGATAAATGATGATATATGTGTGTGGTGCAGTGAACACCATATTTGTGTATGTTGAATGTTATGGATATGAGCTTTGATTGAATATTGATGAATGGTTGTTATATTGGCTTATTGAGATACAATTGATGGAATTGTACTGTGTAATGTTGATTATGTTATATTTCACTTGAAGGTGGAATATGTGAGGAAAGTGAGGAATTATGATAATGTGTGCTAGTGGGACTGAGCCGGGCAGATAGTGCCCACTGATTATTGTGAGATGGGTAAGCTGAGCTGGGCATATAACTACCCATGTGAGAAGTGAGACTGAGCTGGGCTGATAGTCTCACTAAATGGCTATTTAATTGATATTGAAATTTGTGAGGAAAATAGCCAATGAGGCTAAGTGTGAGGAAAGATCCGGCCGGATACTAACTTTTGTATTGAACGTATACACTTTGAATTTTTGCTTTTGAATGAGATACAATGTATGAATGGGTTGTTCTAGTTGTGAAATGATGGATTTAGATGCTTTAGTCTTGTGATTGAAAGAGAATTATATGTTGATGAATGGATTGGTGATTTTTAATAAGTTGATGAAGAGCTTTTCATCTTTCTTTGAGTTATATACAAGTGTGGGATAGATTGCTATGCATTGGAATAGAATTTGGTGTCTTGAAAATCAAGTGAAGGAAGGAGGAACTCGGTATCAACTAGGCACAGTGTGCTGACTTATGACAGTCAGCACCGATGCCGACTCGTGCCTTCGATGCCGAGTCATTCAGACTCGTGCCAACTCGGCACGATGTGCTGAGTCATGATAGAGGCACGATGTGCCGACTCAGAACGGCGTGCTGACTCAGCCCCTTTCTTGAATTTTTGTCAACTTTTAAACCACTTCACGAGCACTCTAGGCCATTTTGCAAAGTAAGGTGGCTTGTAAGACTACTTTATTACCATTAGAACGTAATTTATATGTATGATTATATGCCTCATCAACTCATTTCATATGTGCTTGGTGTATGTGTGCAACTGTATTCGTAGTTGCTTATTGAGTTGCAAGCTCACCCCTTTGCTGTTGAAATTTTTCAGGACTTGATTAGGCTAAGGGCTTGAAGCTTGCATTGGAGTCTTTAGGTGGGCCGAAACAAGTTTTGGTGTAACCGACCTTCCTCCTGCATATCATTGGGCATTTTTGTTATAGCATACTTTGTACTAGATAGTCTTAGGTTAAAAATGTGTATAATGCTTAACAATGTAATGTTCATATGAGTATTGGTTTTATAAAGTATGCTTTATTTGAGAAATTTTATTATGCCATATGTATAAGTTTTGTTAGTGGCCACATATATGGTTATGTTTGTGGGCATCACATTATGTACGGTGATAGTACACAAAAATAGCATAGTTACTTAGGCTAATATTATGTTTAAAATTCCACTGGAGTGCATTAAAATGAAGTTTGGTGTTCAAAAAGTCAAAGAAAGCAAACTAAGAGGCGTACTGACTTGTCCAAGTGTGCCGACTCGTGACAGTCAGTTCTGGTACCAACTTGAGCCTTCCTGCTGAGTTGTGATAGCCAAGTTGGTGCCGACTCATGGCTGTTGTGCCATTATGCCGACTCATGCCATTATGCTGAGTCGGGACAGAGGCACCTGTATACCGACTCCCACTCGACTCGGTAAGGTGTGACGAGTTGCTCCTTGCACATTTTATCCCACTGTGCAGAAATTCCACACGGCCTTATTTTAAAACCATATGGCCATATCCAATATTCTGAGCAACATTCAAAATACCACAAAAAGATATCCAAACACCAAACATCAATTGTACGTGTCTCAAATACATCAAATCTTACCATTCCAAGTAATCCACAACATAATCCTCATATTTAATCCACATTCCACATATATATATAAACACAATGCAAGATGCATGATTATATAAGTTAGTTATCCGGCAGGAGTTATCATCAAACTTTTCACACACGAAGACATTTGCTTTACTCCTTACTTAATTCATAATTTTTCACATATTTAATATTAGTGGCCATTCATGAGACTCTCTACCCAGCTCAGTCTCAGATCTCACACTTTTATATTCTTCACATGAATAGCCACATCTGAGACTCTCTGCCCAGCTCAGTCTCAGTTTCATATTCAGTGAAGGCTCTCTGCCTAGCTCAGTCTCCACTATCACATATAACCTCACATTCCTTTCATCAATCAATATGCACATGTATATATATACTCATCACAATTCATCATCCACTTTGTTACTCATCATTTCCAATAAACATAGTGAATCACAAACCACCATTCTCATAACAATATATGTTCATTCATACCATATTAAGTGGCTTGCATAACATAGGTGCCAATATTTATAATTCACCATAACACATTCTCACAAACAATATATACATAGATATCTCATTCTTGCCATATTAAATGTCAAATACAAATCAACATAGTTAAACAATTATAGTTACTTAAGAATCAATGTAAGTAAGTATTATACTAACAATTACTTACCTCCAAGCTTTCAACTCCTTTAAAAAGAAAAACTCCTCCTATTGAGTAGGGTCTCCTCTATCTCTATCAACTCCTACATGCAACCATATATCAATCTCACATAGCTAATATAATACTTGTACTCAAATGCAACTAGGTACAACTCCATGTTTAAGATTTAATGTACTCAAATAATTCATACACAAGTCTAATAACTCCTAAATTTATAGAGAAGCTATAGTTATGAGTCTACTATCGATTGCAATTGGAATTACTTAATTTGGACACGTATAGAATTAAATATAAAATTTTAATGCAAATTGGACAAAACAGGGCTGATAGTAAGAGCAAGAAAAATATCGAGCCTTGCCAGACAACTTTAACAACAAAATCAGCTTAAGCTCAAAACACAAAAGTTGTAGGTACTCTTTGTGGTTTCCAGATCATCTGACTTTACTCAATTTAGAGATCTAAAACTCTAGAGATCACCATATAACTAACATATAAGAAAATTCACAAACCAACCTATATACTAATGCTGTCATGTTTGATACATAAAGTTCATGATATTTTTAAAACTTATAGACACATCCAATAGTCACCAAATTCATACAGACTCTACATATATGAGTCTACTTTCATTCCCAACTAAAATCATACAATTAGCACATGTAGAGAATTAATTACGGATTTTTAAGTCCATTCAGGTAGAACATGACATCAGCATGAGAAATAAAATGTCTGGCCTTATTCAACCCTTTTAACAGCAGATTCAGTTTAAGCACGAAATATAAAAATTTTATAGTACTATCTGAAGTTTTTAGAGCCTCTAATCATACTCAAATCAAAACTCTATAACTCAAGTTATGATCAGAATAAGAGAACTGAAAAATAGGGTATACATAACCCGAAATTCCCAAAATTAAAACTCAATTAAATTCAATCCATAACATAAATAGAACTTACCAATTAATGCTTTAATGGATATAAGACCTTCTAATGCTCCCTAAATCTATGAATTGCTAACTTGATCAGTATCAAAAACTCTCCAAAAAGCTCTCAAGAAACACTCTCTTCTTCTTCCTCCCAATCTCTACACATAATACACACATATACACCTATATACACATACACATACACATATTAACCAATCAAAAGCTTCCAAGTTACCTCCCTAAAGTCTTCCCTCAAAATGAATAATTATCACTAATTACCAACAATAATAATAATAATAATAAGACTAGATAATTATAACCAAATATCTTTACAATTCTATATTGGCTCTTTAATGAAATGGCATAAATTCACACTACCCCATAACTTTCTATAGTGACACTTTACTCCAAACTTATCTTACAATTTAGTCCCTCTCTACAACTTATACCCATTCTCAAACTTAAATGAAGTCTACTAACTATTATGCATAAAATGTAATACATACATCATAAATACATATGCTAAAGGGCGGGTGTTACATTTCTCCCATTCTTAAAGAAAATTTCATCCTCGAAATTTAATAACTCACTATCTTCCAGAAAAAGATATGGGAATTTCTGCTTCATTAGCTCTTCCACCTCCTATGTTGCTTTTTTAGGTGAATGGTGACTTTACTTCACCCTTACTATTGGAATCTCTATCTTAAGCTCCTGTATTACATGACTAGGATCTGATCTATACTATCTCAACATAAACACATGGAATACATCATGAATAGATAACCATTTCCTTGGAAAATCCAATTTATATGCCAATGATCCACCTTATTTACAATTTCATACCATCCACATATTTTGGACTTAATTTTCCTTACCTTCCAAATCTTAAAATTCCCTATTTAGCCTTCTTCAAGCTATGTAAACTTCCCCATACTCAAATGAGACTCAAACCAACTTAGAGACACTCCAAAAACATACTTAACATTATCAATTAAATTTATTCATAATTGTATAGTATTCAATCAATCACGAGTCTCAAACATTTATATTCATCCTTTTATAGTCTCCATAACGCTTTCATACAATGGATCTCATTCACAACGTAAGCTCGAAGTATATCTATATCCCTACATCATTTAATATTCATATATTCACCTTTTATGATACATTTAGTATTTACAATCAACTCATATATAGAGGATTATATATATAGTCAAATATGTACATTTGCATTTCATCATCTTTAACAATTTTAATCATCAATTCCACACTAGAAGAGTATAAATATAATCAATAAGCAATTTAGTATATATCATACAAATCTCATATCTCAACATTTTATTTAGTGTTTTCATTTATTTCAACAATAGGGATAACATCTCACAATAATTCACATAAATGCAAAATTTCACACTTTCAAATCTCATTCTCATTGTTTAGTATCATTTGCCTTGTTGATGGACACTTAGGCAATCAACTTATCAATATTTTACATGGTCAATTGTCACAAAGCCAATTGACTTAATCAATTTCATATAGTTGATGGTCATAAAGCCAATCGACATATTCATATATCATATTGTCGATAGTCACATAGCCTATCGACATATCAACATTTACTCCTAAACATAACTTTATTTATATCCAATGAACTAAACTCAAGTTCATAATATATATACACTTACAACCATAATTCTAATACCATCGCAATTCATATTGCTACATTCAATCGTATACCTTACAATAAATACATCAACATTATTTACATCCAATATCATCACATTCCATAACACAACTCAAGAAGCATAGTTCATCAAAAACATTCATTATAATAACTCATCTACTCTATCACGATCACACAAAAATAATGAACAAATAGAATTCACGTATTTCCTTCGTTATTACTATGAGTCTATATCATTCATTATATCTAATAATTACTTACCGAAATACTTTTCACCTCAACATTCAAATACTATAAAAGAATCTTGCTCATTGATGATATAGGCACATCTAGTATACCAATCAATGCAAATGACATAATCATACATTCATACTATCCATTTCTAGTTTTGCATACCATATTTGAAAATAAAATGTTTTATCATTCAAAATTTCCAACAACTCAGTTCTAAATCTATCTTCTAAAATACTATTCCATCTTTCAATTAATCAAGCAATCGTTCATTTCTCAATCACGGATAATTATTCTTCATTAAGATACTGTTCGATTGTCTGTAATTATTACCTTACCTCATACTACTATCTTTTTTTATAGACTGAATTGATGCCCCTTATGATGAAATATTCCCTCTAACAATCTATGCGTCTTCCCAATTCAATGACTGTTGTAGTCTGCATATTAGTTATATTATTCTACTATCTTGAAATAAAATCTCATCACAAAATTTACTATCACAACATTCCAGCAGGCATTGAAATATATATACCATGTCCTTAATAATGCACATGTGCTATATATATGTAGTATATACTTATATAAATGTTCATCAAGTCCAATTTGTGTTGCAATACTAATTCCTTTTTCCTTACTCTCTTAGCTTCCACTTGGTTTACTACTTATTTGAAATATTTCATTTCTTGTACCGCTTTGTTTAATTAGCTAAGATCTTTCAATAGTTTCCTTTCTTGTACCTCTTTGTTTAATCAGCTAAGATCTTTCAATAGTGTACCACTTACTACACTAGTAGCAGACATCAAGTTTAAGACCCTAAAATTTTTCCAGATGGATTCTATCATAACTATTACATATATATTGAAGTTGATGTACTGCTCATAAATTTATTAGTGCCTTTTTTACTTTTAAGTCTTCTATATTCTCTATTATATGTTTTTCCCATATTTCACAATTTTAAAATGCATACATTAACCTCACATGGTATTTAATTAGTATTCCACTTATATCACACCCGTAACATCATCGACATTTTATATAACAACCTATAGATCATAACTCATCCATTGTACACAAGCCTTTATTATAACAACCTAACGACAAAAGCATAATATATGAGGAATCTACCGAAAATTTGGCAGAACCTCCCTTAAAATATAGACATCTCCCTACTAAAGTAGGGCTAATCCTGCAATAAAATAACTACACTTCTATAAACAATCTCAATTAGGGCTCAGTTATCTACCACACTATAATTATATTTAACTGAGCCTCACCAATATACTATTATTGGTAATACATGAGCGTTTCCAAGATCACAATGCATTCACATTAATCTTCATATCATATATATTTTTCACATATAATGATCAATCTTCATGCACATATTGTACCTTCACATCAATATAATATGTCATTAATAATTCTAAAGGGCACACTCATTAAATCCATATATTTATTTCATATCATATCAGATATCTTGCTCAAACAATGACACTATATAACTAATTCTCCTTTCATCAGTACTTATTAATTCAATTTAGAATTCTTTCCGCACACCATAAACATTTTTCTTCTATGGTGAAATCACTAATACCCATGAAAATATTTGCACTTTCCTCTCTTATCTTTTTATAGTTCTTCATTAACAATGCTATCCACTTGCTTTTGGCTCATTATTGTCATATTTTAATCCATTCACTAATATAAAAGAACATACATTTTATGGAGGGGTTATAAATAAAAATTTATTTAAGCTCATATAAAGCATGTATAAGTATTTGCCTAAAATTCTTTTCAAAAAAAAGTATTTGTCTAAAATTTGACTCTGATGACTCATTTGGTCAATGGTTTGAGCTTAGTGTATTTTCATCCTGACATATGCAATGCATATCAACTATATGTCATCTATGACTTATACATGATATGCCATGAATGCACCATGTTCTCATGTCCTGAGAAAATCTAATTCCCGCTCTGATACAACTTAATGTAGCACCCTCAAGGTACCACATATATGTATTCATGATACATAACAACCATATGTCATAAGAAAATTTTTCATAAAAGATAGGTATATATATATATACATATATAACTTTTGTTTTATACATTGAAAATACTTAATATGTATATTACATAATGTTAAAATATACATATGAGGTAAAGTATAAAATGCTTGAATGCCATGCTGATGAGGATGGGATGGTTGCACTAAGCTTTCCTCAGACCCACTTAAGTTCTCTATAGAGGCACATCTCAACTCTAGCTAACTATGTCCTGAAAACCACAATTGCAAAGGAATGAGCTTGCGACTCAATAAGCAACTGATAATATAATCATACCTACAATTCTCCTCAAGAACTAATTAAAGAAAATATATAAATAACATATTACACATCAATCTATAGCATAAAAGATTATGTACAGTGATAGTACACAAAAATAGTAATAGTTACTTAGGCTAATCTCATGTTTAAAATCCACTGGAGTGCATTGGAATGAAGTTTGTTGTTCAAAAATTTAAAGAAAGCAAACTAAGAGGCGTACCGACTCATCCGAGTGTGCCGACTCGTGACAGTTAGTTCTGGTACCAACTCCAGCCTTCGTGCTAAGTCATGATAACCACATTGGTGCCGACTCGTGGCTGCATGCTGAGTCGTGCCAAAGGCACAATGTTGGTGCCGACTCATGCCATTGTGCCAAGTCGGGGATAGAGGCATCGTGTGCTGACTCCCACTCAACTCGGCACGGTGTGCCGAGTAAGTCATTGCACATTTTATCCCAATGTGCAGAAATTCCACACGGTCGTATTTTAAAACCACATGGCCATGTCCAATAACCTGTGCAACATTTAAAACACCACAAAAAGATATCCAAACACTAAACATCAATTGTAGGTGTCTCAAATACATAAAATCTCACCATTCCAAGTAACCCACAACATAATCCTCACATTCAATCCATATTCCACACATGTATATAAACACAATGCAAGATGCATGATTATGTAAGTTAGTTATCCGGTAGGAGTTATCATCAGACGTTTCACACACGAAGCACATGTTTGCTTTATTCCTCACGTAATTCATATTTTTCACGTATTTAACATTAGTGGCCATTCTTGAGACTCTTTGCCCAACTCAATCTCAGATCTCACACGTTTATATTCCTTACATAAATGGCCACATTTAAGATTCTCTGCCCAGCTCAGTCTCAGTTTCATATTCAGTGAAGGCTCTCTACTTAGCTGAGTCTCCACTATCACATGTAACCTCACATTCTTCACATCAATCAATATGCATATGTATATATACTCATCATAATTCATCATCCACTTTGTTACTCATTATTTCCAATAAACATAGTGAATCACAAACCACCATTCTCATAATAATACATGTTCATTCATACCACATTAAGTGGCTTGCACAACATAGGTGCCAACATTCATAATTCACCACAACACATTCTCATAAATAATGTATATATAGATATCTCATTGTTGCCATATTAAATTTCATACACAAATCAACATAGTTAAATAATTATAGTTACTTAAGAATCAATGTAAGTAAGCATTATACTAATAATTACTTACCTCTAAGCTTTCAACTCCTTTAAAAAGAAACACTCCTCCTATTGACTAGGATCTTTTCTATCTCTATCAACTCCTACATGCAACCATAGATCAATCTCACATAGCTAACATAACACTGGCACTCAAATGTAACTAGGTGTAACTCCATGCTCAAGATTCAATGTACTCAAATAATTCATACACAAGTCCAATAACCCCCAAATTTATACTGAAGCTAGGTTACGATCTACTATCAATTCCAATTAGAATTACTTAATTTGGATAAGTATGGAATTAAATATGAATTTTTGATGCAAATCGGGCAAAACAAGGCTGACAATAAGAGCAAAAAATGTCAAACCCTGCCAAACAACTTTAACAATAAAATCAGCTTAAGCTCAAAACACAAAATTTATAGGGGACTCTTTGCAGTTTCCAGATCATCTGACTTTGCTCAATTTGGAGTTTTAAAACTCTAGATATCACCATATAACCAACATATAAGAAAATTCACAAACCAACCTATATACTACTGCTATCATGTTTGATACATAAAGTTCATGATGCTCTTAAAAATTATAGACACATCCAATAGTCACCAAATTCATACAGACTCTACATATATGAGTCTATTTTTATTCCCAACTAAAATCATAAAATTAGCACATGTAGAGAATAAATTACAGATTTTTAAGTCTATTCGGGTAGAACAAGGCATCAACATGAGTAATAAAATATCTGGCCTTATTCAACCCTCTTAACAGTAGATTCAGTTTAAGCACGAAACATAAAAATTTTAGAGTACTCTCTAAAGTTTCCAGAGCCTCTAACCATGCTAAAATCAAAACTCTATAACTCAAGTTATGATCAGAAAAAAAGGACTAAAAAATAGGGTATACATAATTTGAAATTTCCAAAATTAAAACTTAATTAAATTCAATCCATAACACAAAGAGAACTTACCAATTAATGCTTTAATAGATATAAGACCTTCTAATGCTCCCCAAATCTATGAATTACCAATTTGATCAATATCAAAAACTCTCCAAAAAGCTCTCAAGAAACACTCTCTTCTTCTTCCTCCCAATCTCTACACATAATACACACATATACACCCATATGCATATACACACATTAACCAATCAAAAGCTTCTAAGTTACCTCCCTAAAGTCTTCCCTCATAATGAATAATTATCACCAATTATCAATAATAATAATTATAAGTAATAATAATAATAAGACTAGATAATTATAACCAAATATCTTCATAATTCCATATTGGCTCCTTAATGAAATGGCATAAATTCACAATACCCCATAACTTCCTATAGTGAAAATTTACTCCAAACTTATCTTGCAATTTAGTCCCTCTCTACAACTTATACCCATTCTCAAACTTAAATAAAGTCTACTAACTATGATGCATAAAATGCAATACATACATTATAAATACATATGCTAAAGTGTGGGTGTTACAAGAAACGTCTCCTTGAACTTAGAATCTTTGACAAAGGAAAGTGGATTCTATGCAATTTAGAATCTGTTTCCTAATTTCTAAGTGATTGAGTGGTGACTTAAAAACACAAATATTAGCTTCCTCTCGATGCTATCATATTAACTCTATTTTGAACCAATCACCAAGCTGACACCGATTGATCACAGTTTGGTAACTCCATTAAGGACTTCTAGTGGAGCAACAATTTTAAAACTTGTTGTTTCTCATTATACTCATTTATTATATTTTTCTTCACAATAACATATTGCATTTGCACAACACATTTCACCCGCACACCCTTGATTCCTAAATAATCGATAATATTGGACTAGGATCTCCCATAATTTTACTCGAGTCATAGGATGAATAGTCTAGTATTGTCACCTTTAGCCTTTACTCGGTTCAAGAGAGCTATATAGATCATGTGACATGACCTGGCTTCTAAGTCTATAATGGGGTGTAGTTTCTCTCGAGTAGGTAAAATATACCAGGCCTACCTGACTAGGGCCTATAACCCAAGTTCACAATGCGGGGGTCGCACTAAAGAAAACTTTAGCCTTTCACTCTGACTCAACCCATATAAATGAACCAGTCACAACTTCCCTTAAGGTCCTATATGGCTTTTGCATGCAAACCTGGCTAAAACTCTGCCCATTCATTTCGAAAATTTCAAATGATTGTTCATCGTCTATTATCATTATTGATTTACTTTAAGATTGTTAGAACTATGTAAAATGCATGCGATGCTAAGTATTCACTGCGATACTTACAAACTTTATATGTTCATACATGTAAGGAACAAAAACATTACACATGACCCCGGTACCGCTATATTGCTCATGTGGATCTAACGAGTCTATCATATTGTGCTGATAATATTTGAAAATGTATGTCATTTGTTCCTTTCCAAACAAGGGGGCAAAGTCAAGGTTTTTTATTTTGACAATATCGGTATGTTCCGAAAGCAACAAATGACTCACTTTTTATCAAATCATATGTGCTTTGTTGTGATCATATTAGGCTATCTGAAAATATACATTTGAGTTCCTACTATGAAACTTGCAAAACCTGATAAACTCGGGCTATGTAGAAATTCACACATGACTCCACTTTTTTCACTATCAGTATGGACTATTCATCCAAGCAAGATGCAACCCAACGATCACCTTTATTTGCATTTACGTATTGGCTCTATACTGCTCATGCAAATAGCACATAATCATACCCAAGTATGTATGCTTTGACTATAAGCATCTGTCAGTTTTTTACTCTCAAAACATATTAATATTGCCTAAACTTGAGTATATGTCCTAAGTTCCCATTAACTAAGGATTAAACCCACCTAGAAAAAAGACTGTACTTTATAAAGAAATAAGGTTGAAAGGGAGTATTTGCATGTGTTTAGTTTATTCATTTTGCAAGTCAATACTAATGATATGTTATTTATTCTTCCTCACTAGTTTCCTCTATTATATTTTTACTTATTCCTTTATGCATACATATAAGCATGTAGGCATATCATCCCTAACCCTATTTTTTGTAGCCATTCTCTTATTTTAATAAGATTTTGTATGAAAAAAATATGTATACACACTAACTTTGTTTTATAGCTCATACATCACATGCATGCATAGCATTATTTCCTTCATCCTAACACATAATTTTGTGTAGAATTATAGCTCCATAAAAGCTTTGAAAGTGTAGAGTAATTAGGCAAATCAGTTATAGCCCGAGCATAAATATGAGGGATAGAAACCACTATCAAATGTCGAGTGCCGAGGAATATCTGAAAGAGGGATTTTGGAAGATGATTTAGGGTGGTACCTTGGCTGATATGCTGAGATCTAAAATGAAAACCACTTTGGAATAAGTACTAGTTTCTAAAGGCAAGGAAAACTTTAATGAGGCTTTAGGATCGGTTAATGTCAGAGTTAACTTTAATGAGGCTTTAGGATCTATTAATGTCATAGTTAACAAAGGAAAAAGGGTTATTGTAACATCCATATTTTGGAAGTCCTGTTCATGCATGTATTTTTATGACATGTGGAATAGATTCATTAGTTGCATTTGGATTTGACATGTGCATATTGGTAGAGAGGGATGTAATTGTAAGTTAAATGGGACCTTTTTGGTCACATTA
>CATIWO010124628.1:0-26125 GCA_949673435.1 Macaranga tanarius | reverse complement strand
AATTTTGAGGTATCAAAATCATATAGGTTACATCTTTTATATCTAAATACTTTAAAAGCTTTTGGCAGCTTACTTTATGTTATGCTTTACTTATATCAAAATCATATAGGTTACATCTTTGCTGTGGGTATGTCATTAATTTTATTATTACTTTGTGTCATTCATGATGATTAATTAGAAAGTTCAAATGTTAATTTTAGTACCAGTGAAGTTTCCAGGTGCTCCATTGTTTGTAAGTGCTCCTTAATTTTTAACTTATATGAGTTCTCAATATTTAATATTGTCCATTAACTTCATACAAACTAAAAAAAACATAATCAAGTATAATCAAGTGCAATTTAACAAATTGTTTAACTTAAATTAACTTCATTTCATTTATAGAAATGTACATTTTGCAGTATTAGTACTAATACATTAACAACCAAAACTAAAAGCTAACAATAGCTTTTTACATTACTAACACCACCCCCACTATGAATGGTATTGGTACTAATAGCTGTGGAGGTAGCAAATAATTCATTGTCTTCCTAAACCAATCCCTTACATAATGACTACCAGTAAGCCACTATGAATGTTATCATCCACGAAACTACACACAGCAACAACAACTTCTTGTTTCCTCCCCTCAACCTTCTATTTTCATTTTTCTTCTCATTAATCCTTCTCAATAATCCTAGAATTATTTGAGTACATCTCTGGCACACAGGTGGATCTATCCATTCAAAATCGTTGCATCCATCTTCACCCTTCAACTTAGAATACAAATATATCAACATATAAAGATATAAAAACCATAAGCTTTATTATGCATCAAAACTTACAAAATTCCTGCTGCATGCCATAAATCTTCTTCTAGGATTTGAACTTGTCCATGATGTCCTCACCATAAGCCTCCTACCGCATTCACAAGTTCTATTCATCCTCACATATTTTCTTCAACTTTTTTTACTATTGATTTCTTTCAATTTTGATTTCTGTTGCAATAATAATCTTTCTAGTTTTTGTTCAAAGGCCATTACCTTGAGTTTTCCCCCTCATTTTCACAAAAACCCTAGGAAGTCAGCTGACATTCATACATAGAAGAGAAGACCTTACGTCAGCCTCCAACTCTGTATAAATCGTGCCACATTTGCTCTTTCTGTTACATTTAACCCCGTAAGACTAACAATTTATTTTTTAAAATGTTCCTAAACTCAATCATAAAAAAATTAATGTTATAGTACTTAATTGGAAACCGACTATAACTTGTAGGACTGCTTTTGTTGTTATCCCTAAAAAAAACAACTTTATAAAATGGTGGGGATATCACAGTAGGCAAAAATTCTAAATTGGACCCCAGTTTTGCCCTAATTTCAATTTAGCCCTTATCATTTTTTTGATCCGTATTGGACCTTTACGTTGCTAAATTTAGATC
Source organism: Macaranga tanarius (assembly GCA_949673435.1). Lineage (NCBI taxonomy): Eukaryota > Viridiplantae > Streptophyta > Magnoliopsida > Malpighiales > Euphorbiaceae > Macaranga > Macaranga tanarius. The sequence continues at coordinate 24,711 of CATIWO010124628.1, read as the reverse complement.
AATTCAATTCCTACCATTAAAATGCATTAATCAACTGTTAACTCCAGCTGACGTGCATGGAGTGGGCCCACAAGGTGTTGAAGTTGTAGCTAACGTGGAGAGTAAATCACACTTGCTTCCTAGAGCAAGTGAAATAAATAAAAAATAATAAAAATATGTACTTTTTATTTTTCTCTCTCCCCAATAAAATTAGGCTTTTTAAAAAAATTATAATCACTCTTCTTCGCCGGCACTATCATTGTCACTCTCAGCACCGGTACACCTAATATACCGGCACAACCTAATACACCGGCACAACACCACCGTCGACATCATCATCATCTAACTTACCAATCAAGACAATAATAACGCAAATAAGAACACAAATAAGAAGAAAGAGTAATTGAATAAATTTTTAAAGATCAACTCACCCAGTAACACATATATAGATAAACACAAGCAAAAACCCATCTAACTCTAGCAACATTAGTAATCTTTCTTTTCACATCGCTCTTAATTTTACTTTCAACTCCTTCGAACCCATCAAGACAAGTATCTTCATTAGTGAAAGCAACACTTACCCATGTCTCAGCATTACTCATTTGCCACCTAAATGTCTCCCCTCTCAAGTGCTTCAACTCACCTAATGTGTTGCTCAACTCCTCCACCGAGTCAGATATCTGCTCAACATAGTCACTCAGCGCAACTTTTTCCCTATTAGATTTTAGTCCAGATAGTGTCTTCAAGTACTTCGACACTTTACCTGCACATCCCAGGCTCACTTTCACTACTGCTTGAGCTAGGTCTTAGGGGTTTTAGCAGGGCCAAAGTAAATGGAGAGTGTGCGTATGCAGAGGTTAGGGTAACTTGCATGGAGGCATGATGAACGGACTAGATCTTGCGGTGGTGCATTGTGGTTGTTTGCGGTGGTGGAGTGTCTTCTCTTCACTCTCTCAGATTTCTTCCTCTTCATTTATCATGGAAAATTCATCAATTTTGACCTTTAGTTCTTCATCAGAATCAACAACAAATAGATTAACCATAGCATCAAATAATAATACAATTATAAAATCAATAATGATATAAACAACAATCAAAAAAATATTACCCATTCAATAATTGCAACACTATTCGAACAATTGCATTTGACAGAAATCACCATCATCATCATTATCATATATATAAAATTACCCATTCAATTAGAGAAATGAAGAGATAAATTAGCCATGAGATGGCAAGGATGAAAAGAGTACCATTGACTTGAATGAGAAGTGTAGTGATTTAAATGAGGAATTAAAAATAACTGTGTTTAGAAGAAGAAGAAGACAATCACAAAGACGCATCAACAACAACAACTTACTAGTGGAGGTGGGTGAAGTCACCGCTAGTGGAGGTGGGTAAAGGCAGTGAGAGGGGGTGAGGGAGGCTATAGGCGGTGGCAGTGAAAGGGGGTGAGGGAGGCTATGGGCGGTGGCAGTGAAGGATATAGATTAGAAACAGATGGTGAAACTTGGGAAATGAGAGAAATAAGAGTTGATTTTAATTTTATTATTTAAAATATTATTTTATGTATATAAAAATTATTTGTTTTTATAATTTAGGAGAATGTAATGCACTCTCTTCAATTGGGAGTAAATTGCCAAAATTTTGTATACTTGTGGGGAAAATAGCCCAAAAAGTTAATTTTGGGGTTAATTGCACCTTGGATGGTAGTTCAGGGAGCAAATTGCCACTTTAGCCTATTTTTTTTTGTTTCTACTGCTCTCCACGTCAGCTACAACTTCAACACCTTGTGGGCCCCACTCCGTGCACGTCAACTGGAGTTAACAGTTGATTGATGCATTTTAACGGTAGGGATTGAATTGATCTAAATTTGGCAACGTGAAGGTCCAATACGAATAAAAAAGCGATAAGGGTAAAATTGAAATTAGGGCAAAATGTTGGGTCCAATTTGGACCTTTTGCCTATCACAGTACTATAGTAAAAGCCCACAGCTGGCCCAACAAATCAAATCAAAACGCTAGAAGAATCAAGCCTCGTGTGTATTCAAATCCCAATTCCCAAACAAAGCCAATAGGTAATAGGGCTTCCAAAATAAATCCCCTCTCCTTTCCCACCAATTTTTGTCAATTGTTCTCTTTTCATTTTGTTTCGCTTGTAGAGAATCCGAATCAATACTAGAAATCGTTCTTACTTTCGAGAGTTAGGGCAGTAGCGATGCCCCTCTTCATCTCCGACGATGAGCTGGCCCGTCATTCCAACGACTCGTCGTTCGTCGCCGCCAAGGCCGATGATTTCATTAAAGCCTTGCAGGCTGAGCTTGAGACCGTGAAGGCAGCCGCGGACGCAGCGGCGATCACCGCCGAGCAGACATGCTCGCTTCTCGAGCAGAAATTCTTGTCTCTGTCCTCCGAATTTTCAAACCTTGAATCTCAAAACTCACAACTTCAGTCTTCCCTCGATGATCGTCTTTCTCAGCTTGCAGAAGTTCAGGCTCAGAAGCATCAGCTACATTTGCAATCTGTACTCGCTACTCTATTTCTGTTCTCTTTTGACATTTAATCTATATATATCGTGGTTTAATAGCTTTTATGTTACTTCTCTTTTACAATGTTTTTGGCATATGTATAAGCCAAGTAGTACTTAATTTGTACCCTTAAGCGTCGCCGCTATGTGCTTTTTTTCTTTTTCTGTTAACATTCCGCTTGGATGTATATTGGTCTTTTCCATTTTTTTAATTGTTATTGCATTGTGGAAAAGTACTAGTGACTATCTTAATTTATGTTTGGTTGGTTTTTTGAGTCTGAACAGAAACCTGGAAAACTATGTGTATTTGAGCCTTTTTTTTTTAATAAATTTCTTGGATAATTCTCTATTTGCATATTCTATACTTATGTTTTTTCATGGACCAATGCATTAGAAAAAGTAGAACCGTAGATGAAAATTCTGGACGAAAAATGGATTCCTTTTTAATTTGATTTGTTGTTTTATGTATGAAAGTTGAGATTTATATTGTTTTTGTTTTCTGGTTGTGATTTATTTTGTAGATTGCAAAGGATGGGGAGATGGAGAGGTTGAAAATGGAAGTGTCTGAGATCGGTAAGTCAAAGAAGCAGTTGATTGAGTTGGTTGAGCAGAAGGATTTGGAAATTAATGAAAAGAATGCCACCACTACTGGCTACCTTGATAAAATAGTAAGTTGCTTTGTGCTTGTTATTCTAGTTTATTTTTTATTTTTTATTTTTTATTTTTTTTTGTGTGCGCTTATGTTGGTTTGTCACTAAAGCTTTATGGCTCAGTAGCACTTTTATGATGTTTGTGAAGGTGGCGTTGACAGATAAAGCAGCACAGAAGGAGGCCAGATTATGTGAAATTGAGGCTGAGTTGGCTCGAGAACATGCCAACTCTACTCGTCTTGCACAGGTTTGTTTTGCGTCATTACCATTTTCTGCTTTTGTTTCTGGATAGAATTATATTATGAACTACTTAACCCACTAGATATATATTTTGTTGTTGTCAATATTATTATAATGTTTTATATCAACCACCATCTTTTACACTATGTTTGGAGAAGGGTAAATAAAGAGAGGAAAGTGACTTAGGAAAATAGATTAAGAATTGATTTTCCCTTGTTTGGATAAAGTATTATTTTCCACTCTGGTTCACCAATACCTAATATTTCCAAAATGAAGAGAAAATAAGAAAGTTGAGAAGAAAATTAATATAATTACTGATATGGCTTTATATTGGTTTTTGTGCTTATGCCTGTAAAAGAAAATATTATAAGTTTATCATAACTCACATTCTTCAGGAATAGAAAATAAACGTATTTTCCCTCAGCTAAACACAAGTGAGAAAAAATAACTATTATATTTCTTACCAATTTTTTATTTTCCCTCACTTATTTCTTTTCCTTCCACCCTCATTATCCAAACAAAGTGTTAATTCTTATGAATTTCCCAAATAGTGTGATTTTGAACTTTTGAAATTCAACCATCTTTTATGCGGCTGTGTTATTAGGCTATATCAATGCTCTAATTGCTTCTGCCTATGCCAAGAACTGTCTAAAAATATAGAATCTATATGTTAACTTAAACAATGTTGTCTCAAATTTAAATTTGTTTGCCCATCCATTTTGTTATATATGTCCTTGTTTGGTTAGAAGTGCTCTACTTGTTTACAATTTTTTTAACAAAAGAATGCTGAAAATAAAATAAGTAAATAATTAAAACTTATTATGGGAAATTCGAAATCCAAAAGATTCCTTCAGAAGTACACAAAGTTTGGCATTGATCCTAAGACCGTAATTTTTCTTGGAGAGTAACTGCCCATTGGAATTTTTTTTAAGACAGCTAGACATAAGGCATCCAGATGAGCATTCTCCATGAGTTTTGTTTCCAGTTCAAGCATGGTCTTTGCTTTTGGGATAATTTGTCAGTGTCCTTTTTTTTTTTAACTTTACTTTTCCATTTAAGGATAGGGGATACAGCTTTCACTTTGCCATTTAATTTATACCATCTGCTTCAAATTTTTAGGCTTTTCTTTCATGCATGTAAATGTTATACCCTGGATATGTTTGGAAGGGGATTAGCCATTTAATGTGTTAAATCTGGATATGACCAGGAGAAGGAACTTATTGAAAGGCACAATGCTTGGCTGAATGAAGAGTTGACCGCCAAAGTCGACAGTCTCATCAAGTTACGTAGAACACATGCTGATCTTGATGAAGAATTGTCTTCAAAGCTTGCAGATGTAAGTTTGTTCTATGGATTTTTAGCAGTCTTGGTGCTTGCTTTTTTTTTTTTTTTTTTTTTTTGAAATACACATGGTTCATAATTCCATCGAACATTGTTAGATGATTTTTCTCAATTCTTGCAGGCTGAGAGGCAGTTCAATGAATGCTCTAGCTCCTTAAAGTGGAACAAAGAAAGGGTGAAGGAGTTGGAAATGAAGTTAGAATCTTTACAGGAGGTGTGCCAATTCTTTTATACCTAAATTTGTGTTTTACACCATTTCTTTGCTATTGACCAAACTGTGAATATTTTTTTACCACCTATGAAGGAACTTTGTTCACATCGAGATGCTGCTGCAGCCAATGAGGAGCGATTTTCTGCTGAAATCTCCACGGTATGTTCTACAAGCATTTTCATCACTTTTTTTTTTGTGTGTGTGTTCATTTATTATTATTATTATTATTATTAGTATTATTTGTCTTGCAAAAGTTGTATGCAGTTGTTAGCAATGGTGAGTTGGTAATATTGAATGTACTGGTATGTTGATTTTTGTGGCATTAGTTTTCTGAATAAATGTTGGAATGGAACACTGAAAATTTAAGTCGACTATGCCTTTTATTTTTGAAATTAACCTTTTATCGCATTTTTATTTTTATGGAATCCGTGTGCTGAAAGCAGTGGCTTGATTGTGATATTTACTTAATGTACAATTGTGGCTTGCTTGTTCTCTCTTCACGTCATTATGCTAAGCTTGAGCTGTGCCATCATGTTTTCATGATTGATCGAAGTATGGAGGATATCTTGGTTTTATTGCATGGAGGCAATTTTTTCCTCTTTTTGCCAGATACTTTTTTCATAACCTGTTCTTGAGGGAGACATTAATATGTAATTCTTTCTTGAATAGGTCTAGGTTTCATATATGTTGGGATAGTATATTCATATTCTCATATTTTAGTGATGTCCTTGTTAATATTGTTGAATAAACTAAATATTGGTTTTCATATTAGGTCATATTATCTTTTTGCAACATTTCTGGGGGGTTTTTGCTTCTATTACGGTTCTTGTATTTTAGTTATTGTGATCACTGCTGGCTGTCCTTTTCTGTTTGTTATAAATATACTCTTTCACTTCAAACAATGTTAGATAAAGCGATGCGAGATGAAAACATAACAATAAGATGTCAAACAATTCAAATTAGTAGAGTACATGCATCACAGTCTAAATCTAAATTATGGTACCAAGTTCACCCCCTGCATAAAGTACAATAAGTTAAATTGCTATGAGGACCTTGCGTTTGGATGACTTGAAGGGACTTATATTTTGGTGCTTTTTGCATGTCTCTTCTTCTTTTATTTTCATTTACTCCCATCTTGTTTTTTTCTTTTCGACAATTTTATTTTCTATGAGGTGCTACTCTGGTCTATACTTAGGTCTTCTGCCTAGTCTCTCTTGGTTAACATCTGCTTTTTTTTTTAAACACTTAATGACATGAGTTTGCTAGGACCTGCAGTTTAAAGAGTGAAACCTCATGCAGTTGATCCTGATTGGAGAGTTCAAGAATTCGATATCTTGAACTGATGCCTGCTTAATTATTTGTTCCTTCAAACACATCTTTCAAGCTATTTCATGACTGCTTCAATATTTTTTCTGTACTTGTCCTTTTGATTTACTCAATATTATGCCCTTTACCTTTCAACCAGTGACGAAAATTCAATACATCTTTTTATTTGAAATTTCTATTCTGCAGATGAATAAGCTTGTTGAATTATATAAAGAAAGTTCTGAGGAATGGTCTAGGAAGGCAGGAGAACTTGAGGGTGTAATTAAAGCTTTGGAAGTGAGTTTTGTCTCTATGTCCTCCCCTTCCTTATCACTCTCTGTCTGTACACGCACGAACGCACATTATATCTACATGATTTCTTAATTATGTTTATATATTTTTTGCTATTGCAAGCAGACTCGTCTGAATCAAGTTGAAAATGATTACAAAGAGAGACTTGCAAAGGAAGTATCTATAAGAAATCAATTGGAGAAGGTATTGTAGCTTCTTTTATTTTGGTTTCTATGTCACATAAACCATGAATTGTTTAGTTTGTCTAGCTTTATTATTTTGATGATTTCTTTCAAGTTGTTTACTTTTGAACTGTAGCTGCTGATTCATATCTTGATGTTTCTTTTCTGTTGACTGTTCCTTTTCTTGTAAACCATAAATTTTTTGGGTACTTGTTTTCTTCAACTCTTAAAACTATCTTTAACTATTACTTGTGGTTATAATTCTTTAAAATATCTTCCTGACATCTGCAGACTGGCTTTATAATTTATTGTCAATAAGAAATGTTTATATTTGTATAATCAAATGCTGTAATAGTAAATTTAAGTTTTCATCATGGCTAAATGACTCATTTTTATTATTTGGCTTGTTTGAACTCTATTTGGTTTCTTAATAGTTACCATCTTATTGCTGCATGTTTATAAATGCTATTGGTTTTTCTTTCCCTTGCCAGGAAGTCTTTAACATTTTTTTTTAATGGTTGTGGGGTTTTGACTGACGTTTTTATGTTTCTGATGTGGTTTCACTTCTGGTGGATATAGGAGACTGCAGATTTGAAAAGTAAACTAGCAAGCTGCGAAGCTGAGATTGAAAGTAGTAGAAAAGCAAATGAGCTGAATCTTTTTCCGCTTGGCAGCTTAACCATAGAAAGGTTTATCTATGATTTCGTGAATAGTATAACTGGTTCCATGTCCTTCTTCATACATACTCCTGTTGGTTGCTTTCTAGCTCATTTCTGATGACTGATACCCAGTGAAAATGCAAGAAATGAATATATGCTATCCAGGTGTTCCACTATTGGACAATTGAATGTTGTATGTTCAAGTGCTTATTTATTTGCATATGATACATTGATTCAAGAACTTGTTGTTGAGTAGGATTTATTCCCAAAACTCTTTGAAACTCGAATAAAATAAAATCAACTATATATATTATTTCTTCCTTCTTTTTTGACTGCAATATTCTATTGCGACGGTTCTGCACACTTGTGGAAAAACGACTAGTATTATTATCTGGTAGTTCAAGTAACAAAGTTGAGAATAATTCTAACCCTTTTGATACAAACATGTATCAGATTGGATTTTTGTCATTTTATCCACTTGATGAGTTCTCTCATGAATATTTATATTTATATGCTCTCATTCTATTCCATCCCTGACCTTCCCACTAAAATACCATCTTTTCCTCTTCAACCACTGTAAAAGTTTTAAATGAAGGTTCAAAATTAACGAAGGACTTGTTCTTTTCTCTTATACTGTGATTATGCAATTAGTTTTGGTTCAAGATCATCTAGTTTAATGATGAAACTTATTTTTTTGTTGAGGTTATGGTTTGTCTAGGGAGTCCTCTCATGTAATCAGTTGTATTGTTGTTTTTATTGCAGATGGAAGGATTCACTTGATTCTAGTGAGATTATTGAAGATAATAACATGCTTGTTCCTAGGATTCCGGTTGGTGTTTCAGGAACAGCATTAGCAGCTTCTTTGCTGCGCGATGGTTGGAGTGTGAGTTAGTGAACTGTTCTTTTGTCTATGGTTCCATATTTTTCTTAATGCTCTTTATAATTTTTCCTTTTTTTTATGCTTCTAGCTGGCTAAAATGTATGCAAAATACCAAGAAGCTGTTGATGCTTTTCGCCATGAGCAATTAGGTAGGAAGGAGTCTGAAGCAATATTACAGCGGGTATTGTCTTGCACACCTTCATTGATGCATAATCTTTAGGGAGAAATCAGGTTATGTGATTGCATGCTATTCAAAAGTTGATGTTTTGCTACCATAATTCATATTTTTTTTGGTGTAATAATGTTCATTTTTTAGTAAGAGAACACAAATTGTACTTTGTACATGATTTTGCTCCCCTCGTTTATTTTCTCTTGGCTACATTGGAAAGTTTTTTGTAGGGAAGCGGTCCTATAGATCAAACATCCAGTGTCTTGCACTAGGCAGGCACATTGACATCATAATTCAATATGATTTACTTCGTTCTGAGTTTCTATTACTTTTGAATTCTTCATATATATGTATTTATATTAATATTACTATGTTGTAAACTTGTGGCATATATGTGAATGCGCCTTTTTAATAACAAGGGTCAATGCCTTCGTGCTTCTTCTCTGGTTGGTTCTTATTTACTAAATGGCTACCTGTGATTGTTGGCTTTAAGATCTTTAAAAGGCTGATTATATTGGTTTTTAGGTTTTATATGAACTAGAGGAGAAAGCTGGAATCATTCTGGATGAAAGAGGTATGCTTCAGTTTAAAATTAAGGATAAACAATTTTCTTTTCTTTTCTTGTTTCCATGTGTTAATATTTGTTGATTCTTTGCAAATTCTTCTTCTGAATATTTGAAAGATGATCATATAACATGGGAAATTAGATTGTTCTTTAGAAATGACTAGATTTGAAGGGACCTTATCCTGATCTAAATAAATATATATTGTTTTTCTGACTCTTGCTCCGCCGTTGTCGTAACATGGCAGCCTACCCTGATATTTTTTTTGTCAGATGATTGGTATTTGTATAGCAAATTGTGTTAGCCTCATCTGAGTGCCAAATTTTCTTTTCAACCTCATTGGAATCTGGCCGGAAGTCTTGCTTAGCTTCCAGTCGCTAGGAATGAAGGATCATGCGTTGTTTTATTAACTAGGAATATAGGGTGGGCACTTTTTGAACCATGCCAATGGGTCTTGTAATGTTTGTTATTTGAATGATGGCCTGATTCCTGTGGATAAATTTTTGAAAAAGGTTGGGTGCCTCTGCTTCTGTTTGTCTTGGGGGATTCTCAGGTCCAAAAAGAAATGAAAAGAAGAGGACCAGCACGGTTCTCAGAATTTATGGTGATGCAACTCTGAATGAGGGGATCTTGCAATTTCATGTTTACTTAATGCGGTGAATTAGAGTTCTGATAGTTTGTGTTTATGCTGAATATCTGATTTGAGTGGTCATTTAAGGGGTTGCCTTGTGAAGGTTACATGAGGGAGTTATCATGGATTGAGCTATTCAGAATGAACTAGGTCTCTGAATGGTCCTTGGGTGGTAATATTAATATGTGGTTATTTAATCCACAATTCATGTCTACTTTATGGGAGAATAATTCAACTTTTGATTGTTATTGCATTGCCATGATTTTCCATAAGCTTACAAGTATTTAATGTTTGGAGATAATTCTTCTGTTTGAAGAGTGGATTATTCTTAAAAATTGGTGTATCATCTTATTTTTCTTGATTCATCATAGTATTATTCCCTCTTTCGGCAACCTGTGGTTCAAGGTGAACGACTGAACTTGTAAAAGGGATGGTGGGAGGGATGACAATAGACTGAGGAATGTTCCAGCTCTGAAGTTGCTTCTAGATTGAAAGTTATTCAAGGAGCTTGAAAGCATCACTTGTAGGATGCAATTTTTTGGTGGAAAAAGGTCTGAGGGCCTTCTTGAAAAGACAAACTAGAAATACCGAATTAGAGCACTGTTTTTATAACCTAAAATTTACCCTAGAGGATATTATGGTCTTTTTTTGTGGGTGTACCGCATAGGAGATGCCATTGTTAAATCTTGTGTTCAAATATGAAAGGTTAGCTCAAAACATACCATTTGTAAGGGATGGTTGTTATTGGGACTTCTGTAGGCTCTTAATTCTCTTTATAATTTATTAATAAGGGCGCAGTGGGGGTGCTGGCTGGTTCAGAAAAATTCTGGCAAGGAAATTTTGTGTTTTGTCATTCTATCATGCCTTGTTTGGGACATGGAGGGGATGAGGTTATCTTCCAAAACAGGATATCATTCAAATATTTTCCAGCTTTTAAATCATTATCTGTTGCCTTGAAATGGAACTCGTGGAAAAATTTTAAATTTTGACATTTCTAGAAGAGGGGTATTAGCTAATGGACATATGTTCTTTATGTTAGCATGACTCAAAAGCAATGAACCATTAGTTTATTGCGTTTTGATTTGAGTAGGAAGTTGAGGAAGATTGTTCAATCAGTTGTTGGTATTTTGTGGATAATATCCCTTTTTCTTTTTATGGAAAAGAACACATTTGAGTAGGAAGTTGAATAATTTTTGGATAATAGCATCTTTGTATGGAAAGAAAAGAAATTGTTTTTCTGGTCCCCTTTGCTGCCTTTTGGTAAGTCTTGATGAAAAAAATGGCAGGATTTTTAGAGGAAAGGCCTATCTTTGCTGTAGTGTTTTTAGAAACACATATTGTTTCTACTGTAGATTTTAGATTTCTCATCTTGTATAGACTTTTTTTCCCCTTTCTTGCATCCCCCGTATGGCATATAGTGTTTTTCTATGATCTTTCATTCTTTCCCACAATGGGAAAAAGTGATAAAAGCAACAAGATATTTTGTTTATACATGTAACAGAGGAAGAGGAAGAAAATATTTTCTATTGTCATTTGAATTGATATGCTACATACTTATAGACACAGCTAGGTATTCTAATAAAGGTAAGTCTATCTCTACAATCAATCAATTACAATTACTACAATTTTGCTATCAATCACTATAATTTTGCTATCAATCCCACATTCGCACAATTCACATTGATACATTCACACTATAACAATACACATGCTCCTTTTTAGTTCACGCAAGGTTACATAAACTAATTCTTTTGTCCGCTGTCTACATCATATGGTCATATGCAAGTTTTTATATTGAAAAATTGCTACTTCAGTTTTGACTGTTTGCCTTTTTATACTTTTTTCGGGCATATTTATATTGACAAATATTTGATTATTTAGCGGAGTATAATAGAATGGCAGAATCACACTCTGTCATCAACCAGAAGTTGCAGCACTCAATCTCTGAACAGGAAAATCTAGAGAAAACAATCCAGGAATTAAAGGTTTATATGCTAATTCCAGTCTTTTATATATCTTAATTTATGCAGTTGTTTCCGGCTGATGATGACTTGCATGTTTTGTTTTATAGGCAGATTTGAGGAGGCGTGAGCGTGAGAACAATATGGCTCAGAAGGAGATTGTGGATCTTCAAAAACAGGCAGTGATATCAGAGGCCTTTGCACTACACACACACACACGCATATTTCTGTTTCTTGGCATTGTTTGGATATCTGCATGAGAGATTAATTGGATGTAATTTTGATGAGTTAATTTTAAAAGTTATTGTAGCTAGGAAAGACAAAGAAATCATCTATATGTTGGAATTTAAAGTATTACATGGCATGCACATGCACACATTGATGGTATTGATAAGTTATAGTTACAATTTTGTCCATCTCTTGTTGCTATCACTGATTCTCCTGCTAGTTGTCTTCTTTAGAAATCCAATAAATTTTTTCATGATAGTTTATTTCATTTGGACTTCTTTCTTTTCTTAAGTGTAATAGCTATTTAACAAATTATTATGTATGGGCAACAGTTCAAAAAAAAAAAAAAACATGTGGGCATGCATATGGCCAGTGTGTGCATCTATGTAATACATGTGGGTATGGATAATGCCAGTTTGTGCATTTATGCATATTATATGTACAAGCTCTAGAACCATCTTAGATGTTGGCTATGTGTGCGTGTCAAGGCATGTATATATGTTATCTTTTATATAAATTGTTATGGCTCATTCTCTGTTTTACCTGCTAGTGCTATTCTCTTAATGTTGAACCTGATGTTGCAGGTCACAATTCTTCTCAAGGAGTGTCGTGATATACAACTTCGTTGCGGATCTACAGGGCAGGATGAGGCTGATGACTGTACAGCAGTTGCTGCTATTGAGATGGATGTGGAGTCTGATGCTGAAAAAGTAATTTCAGAACGACTTGTAAGTTCGTGTCAAAAAAAAAAATTTAGCTTGAATTTTGAAATTCTATTTATCTATTTTTTTTCTTTTTCGAGGTGGATGATTGGCTGTGTACTTTAGCTATCTGATAAATTATTAAAATGCAATTTGGTTGAAATAATGTTACAGTTGACATTCAAGGACATAAATGGATTAGTTGAGCAAAATGTTCAACTCAGGAGCCTTGTGCGTGATCTCTCTGATCAGATTGAAAATAAAGAGATGGAGTTCAAGGTATTTCTTTTGTAGAAGTACATCAGTTGTATCCATCTACTTCGTACTTGTTGGGTGGATGTGCTATTTTAATTTCTAAAGTTTATTTTAAATTTTTGGTAGCTAGATGTAATGTAATGTAATTGCAGGAAAAACTTGAAATGGAGCTCAAAAAACACATGGACAAAGCTGCTGGCAAAGTGGCTGCTGTATTGCAACGGGCTGAAGAGCAGGGACACATGATAGAATCACTTCATACTTCCGTAAGCTTTCTGTTGCCAAAATTTTCTTGGTTTTTTCCAGTTTTGTGCTTGTGTATATATTCTTAGGTTATATCAAGAGCATATGAGTGGATCTTCACGCTTTATGCATTTATGTTTTATTATTATTTTCTGTTTCTTTTTCTTCTGTACAGGTTGCTATGTACAAAAGGTTATATGAAGAGGAACATAAACTTCATTCATCATATTCACATTCTTCTGATGTGCCTTCAGGTTGTCAATCTTATCTTACTGACAGTCTACTTGATTGACATTCCTTTCTTTGAATTGGCTTTTGGGCAGCATTGTTAAAAGGAAAGTGTCTAATTGAGTGGAGTCAATTTTGCACAGTATCATACCCAGTATACTTGTGCTCAAGTTTAATTTGACTAAATTATTAGTGAAAATCCTAGTAATAGTTAAAATTAGAGCTTGAGCAGGCATAAGTTTGGTATCAGCTTGTCAATATTTAGGGTCTGAACTTATATAAACTTACCTGAAAGTGATTAGCTTTAGTAACTACTTGATTATTACAATACTGGAACTTGGCCTGACTTATTAGTCAAGCTATTCAAATTTAGCTGCAGTGGACTGTGTTGCGAGCTGATTTTGGATTTTGAGTAGTTCATCATTAAAGTGCTACTTAAAATGCACAACCATGAATAGTGGCATTTTTGTACACATGTATATGGTGAATAAGCAGCACTCTTTGCCGGATGAAAAAGTTGAAAACCTGTGTTGGAAAGTGTTAGCAAGTCCACGGGCCTTGAAGAGTGTTGGCTCACGCATACGCGTGGACTTATAAATAGGGATGAGTCCATGTAACATAAAATCAATTGGCTTTTGTTAAGACCCAATTTACATCATTTATAAGCCACTTTATTACTAAAGACTAACAATTGAAATATTATGATTTTGACTGATTTGACAATCTTAAAGCAGTTAACTAGAAAGTTGCACACAAGTTAGATGTAATGGTTTTGATTATAGTTTTTAAAAGTCAAAGGTGCGACTCAGCTGGCAGCCATAGCACCTCAACCCGCAAAAGGTGGGCAGTGATCATCAGCTTTGCACCTTAATCCAGGTGCAAGGCATGCCTTCTCAATGTTTTTTCCTTACTTTGTTTTATGAAATTATTTTAATATTATTACATAAAGAGATCTCTGCATTTGAATTGGCCAAGTGTGAGCTTGCAAGCAGTTTTGTTTTCTGTTTCTTTGGATCTCATTTTTGTCTCCCCCTTAAGTGATTGAGTCCAAAATGTAATGGCCTAGGATACCCTTCTCTTCATTTGACATGGAGGGTTCTTTGTCTCTTGATCATGGTTTTAAATAACGGCCAATACCGAACGTATCAGCCGTTTCGTCACAGATTTTGGGGGTGTGGATACACTATATAGACCATACGGGGATGGGGATTGGCTGAAATTTTGGTGAAATATTGGATGTATCAGTTCTATTGCCTGTGAAGTAGTGATTTTGGCTATTGCATGTCGACCAGTCCAGAATGAAGGAAGGAGAAGAAAAGAAGAGCGGTTGACTGGTCTAAAATGAAGGAAGAAAAAGAAGAAAAGGAAGAGCGGCTCTCTAAATTTTTTAGTTTCTTGGAGGTAGTTAATCTTTGAAGAAAAAAATTAAATAAATATAAGGTGGGTTGAAAATGAAAAAGTGGGTTCACAGGTGTTTATTTTTTCTTTTATGCATCTTATTATTCACCAATCATACTTCTTTATTTTTTAATTTATCATTTTATGTTTTAACAAAATATTAAAAATTGAAAATAAAAATCTTTTATTTTAAAAATTTATTAGATATTGGAAATAATCTTTTGTTCTATATTTAATTATTTACATTTTATTATCTATTTGAATTTATATATACATTAATTTTTATTTAGAATTTGATAATAAATTTTATTCAATTAAAGATGAATTTTATTAAATTTAAAAAATTTAAAATATTCACAAATTTTTTTTTATTAAATTTTAATAATAAATGTTATTTAGATAAAAATATTTTTTAAAAATTTTTGTACATGAATATAACTAATTATAAGAAAAATAGTACTTTTAAGTGTTTCTTAATTTAATGCATTAAAAATTAAAACACATTTTTTTAATTCATAATTTGAATTATTTTGCTAAACATTCTTAAAATTCACAATAGTGGCGCCTGTTATAGTCTAATTCGGTCCGATACTGTTACGCTGATACCGATACTGAAATGGTTTATGATAGCATTATTTAAAACTCTGCTCTTGATCCTTATTTTTTTTTAAAATTTTTTTCTTTATGTTAGTTCAATGAGTGGCGTTATAAAATGTCTTGTCTTGCATCATGAATGCTTTGATATTGAATCTTATTTCTTTTATGTTTCACTTCAATGAGCATAGTCCTTAGGTCCCTTTGAGGCTTTAATTACTATTATTGTGATGCAGTTAAGGGTCACAAATATTTATTCTCCTGTTCCGATCATATATATATGTTGGAGAATCAGAATTTTTTTAACCAATGATTTCTGCATTTACAATTTTTTTAGTTGCAGATGATGGAAGGAAAGACCTCTTGCTTCTGCTTGAAGGCTCTAAGGTATGATTTAGACTGGAGATATTTTGAGGTGGACATTGTAATTTTGGTGTTTGCACTTACAATCTCCATTCAACGCCATTTTTGATGTAGGAATCAGCTAAGGCTGCCCAAGAAAAAGCCGCTGAACGACTGAAATCTCTTGAAGAGGAATTGACTAAATCTAGGTAAAAATTTGTTGTTCTATCTTATTATCCTTGATAATTTTTTTTGCCCCTTTAAGAATTGCTTTACTTGCATTATTTTGTTAGTTGATATTCCTTGCATCTATTCACCACTTCATAATTTCACTGTGGTAGAGTCCAGTGTACAGTTTCAACTGCAAGTTTTGAATGCTTCTACATAAAACTTGTACAATTCAACAGTTCTGTAATTTTTCCTTTTACTGAACTATGCATACCTGTTTGAAGAGTCTGATTCTGACATGTATCCAACACGGGCATTATGATGAAATCCATGATTCTTTTTATTCTATGTTCTCTACCACATAGAATTGAATAGGGCATTTATTTCTTGTTTTCCTTCAACGACAATTGGATGTTCCCTCCCCCTCATGCTATCCATTACTAGTTAAGTATACTCAACTAGAATCTGATAATCTTCGATTGGCTTTTTTTCTTGACAAAATTTAAAAAGGTTCTCATTATTTGTATTTGCTTATATACTTGTGTGTGTTTATTCTATTTTTCCCCTTTGCCTTTTTTCTTATCTGCTTTTTGTTTATTTTTTTGTGCCTAGGAGAGATGTTGTATCACTACGATCAGAATATGACAAGTTGGCTTTGGATGCAAAATACACAAGAGAAAGACTTGACAGTTGTATGAAAAATAATGAGCAGCAGGTTAGTTTACTGTAGGAATATGTTTTTGATTTTTTCTTCTTATCTGCATTGTTGTGTGTTTCCTGGACTCAATATTATAGTTGTTAAAGGTGTGCCCGAGGCGCAAGGCTCACCAGGTACAAGCCCTAGAGCCTCAAACATTAAAAGGCGGGCGATGTTAATGAGGCACATGCCTAATGTTTTACTCTACAGCTGTTTTTTTTGCCAATTTCTTTAATTCTTTCTCCATTTACAGATCTCTGGCATTGATTTGCATATGTAAGCAACCATATAAACATCTTATTCATGCCAAATTGAAATAGTTTTTATATTTTTTTAATTTTCTTCTCTTTTGCGTCTCATGTCACTCAGGCGCGCGCCATGCGCTTAGGCTCCAGCTGGAGCCCTTTGTGCCTTAATGCACCTTTCACCTTTAATAACTATGATCAATATACTTTCTTTCTGATGTTCGACAGATTTTCTGGATAGTTTGAAGTGTCAAAATATTATATGCTGAGAGATGCAATGGATAGTGAACAAATAACTTGAGGTGGATTTAGCATTTGAAGAAATTTAAAAAGAAAAACACAAGATCTTTCTGCAGAAACTTCAACTCTAAACTTGTTGAAGGAAAATTGTCTTAACACCACCTAGTTATAGGCAAACCTGCTGCCTCACATTTAAGTCCTAAATTATTGAGGAATACCTGAACTTGAAAGAAATGGGAAGAGAAAGTCCAAGGCTTGCTCTAAATAAGCCTTAAACTGACAAAACTTGGAGTTTATGCTGCTGTTTGAAAGAAAAATCGTGCTCAAGTTAGGATCAAAATCTGGATAAAGCGGCCGTATAAAGAACAGTAAGGACAGATGCCAACATCACTGGAGGTCTTAGAAATGGCCATAGTGTTTGGAAGATCTGCTATAGCAGCATTGACTTCATATCTCGTATGGTCTGTACTTCTTGGGTTAGACTTAGAGCACACTTAGAACCACTCTTTTCAAGGGAAAATCACCACCATGACTGCAGATGTGTTTATGGAGCAGGCTGAGCAATAATTTCCTTTTTTTTTTAGTTCTGGATTTCTTTAGAATTTATTTAAGAATGATGATATTGGCATTTCTGGATTGATTTTTGGCTATCCCTCTATGAGCTATATTGATTAAATCCATTATCGTGCCCTTATGTTTTAGAGAATCTTCCATATATCAATTTTGGGATTCATGTAAAATAAGATAGATAAAACATTTCAAGAATCTTTGCAATTTAGAAATGGCATGATTTGGTAATAGGAGTATTAGAAAAGCTTTTAAGTAGTGCCGATATCACTTTGCTTTATTTAATTCTTCTAATTTATTTATCAGTCTGGGATTGTTATGTTTGGTCTGACTGCCACGAAATCAAATTTATATAGTGTCCTGCCTTTATTTCTGGTCAATAAAATAATGTAACTTTTCCTAACTTATGATTTTAATTTTATAGTTGAAACTTGTCTTTGTTCATGAAAGGCATAGTAGTTGAGCGCTAGTCTTTTTCCTCCTTTTAATGTTAACTCAATGCATTAATTTTCTTTGGTGCTTTTCAACAACTTTTGTACTTAGCATTTGCTTGCTTCGATTTTATCTTTACCTCAGCTTGCACATTTTAGCCTATTCAGCTATGGTGCAACACTTAATCATCTCCGTGGGCACTGGAATCAATGCAAACTCATGCTGTGGAGCTCTCATACAAGTAACTGAATATGTAGACTTTCGTGTTGCACTGAACAACTTCATCATAACCAAAATTCACTTGAGCAAGGAAAAATTTCACCGATGCAGCTTGTCTCCGTGAATTGCATAAATGAGATTGCCCAAAGTCTTAGTCACTGTCTTAGAAAAGGACTTAGTTTGTCATTTAGTCTGAGGAAGTCTTGTGCTACAATAATTTAATGAAGAACCAAACATTCTGTGCAAAACTTGAAGTGGCTATGGAATTTTGTCTTGATTTGGATAGGAACCCCTCTCCCTTCTTTCTCATGCAACCAAATAGTCTCCTTCAATAACAATTTGGCAATGTTAGATATATTAGAGATTTTCTTACAAGGGAGGCCGTTAACAATAAAATAAAATCCATAACACTTATCTTCAGGGAAAACCAAGTAAAAGGCTCATAGATGACTCTTCGAATATAAATAGTGGGTGTTACTGATCTATACAAGGCAATGTTTTGTGTCTGAGCCTTAGCTTGAAATATACCATCATTGAACTTACCATGTCACATCCTGTTCAAATGATCCAATGAAGTCATATTAACCTAATTCTCTCAGCCCCCATTTCTGCGTATTAGGACACATTCAATTTCTTGGGTTGTTGGAGCACATTTTGGAACACCAAACAGATCATCCTATTTTCGAAGGTACAACTTTGTTTGTAGGCATTTTTCGTAGCAAATTGCAAATTCAGGAAAGAAAAAAACAAAGTAAAAAGATTGATGATGGAAAAGAGAGGGGAGAAGAAGGAAGTAGAAGAAGCACTATTGTGAGAAAAAAATTGAAGAAGCAAAGGAGAAGAAGGAAATAAGACATAAAGAAGAGGGGGATGAGACTAGTGTGTGCTTAAAGTTGTGTCATGTGTCCCAAAAAGAATTAAATTGTATCTTTTAATTATTGGGCTAAAATTAGATACTTTATGTTAGAATCTTGTATTAATGGGATTGTATTTACCAAGAAGCAAATTTACAATTAGACAAAAAAGATTTTGTGAGCTTAAAAAAAAATCTAAATTAAGATAATAGTGACTTTATTCTTTCAATTTAATACAATTATTTATTTTTCAGTTTGAAATGGCTATATAAGTTACTAATGCAAAATACTAATTGACATAAATGAGTAAAAAAAACACAAACAAACAATTATAAGAAATGTAAGTAATAAACAAACTAATGATCTGAACAAGTGCTGCTCACATAAAAATAGATAACAACACACACACACAAAAAAAAACCATTATAAGTAATGTAAGTGATAAACAAACTTCAAAAACACAAATAAACCATTATAAGTAGCGCGAGTTATAAACAAACTCATGATCATAACAAGTGCTGTTCACTTACAATAACCCTAATCAACAATATACCCATGAAAAACTTAATTGGAGTTCCACGTTCCTGTTTCCTTGCCACGACCTGAAATGTACTGCCTTCTAGGTAACTATGGTTTGGGCTGCTGCCCCTCCACTGTGTACATTATCCGTTATGTATGCTTAAGTGAGAAGTTGAAGTCATTGGACCATTGATATGCTTCGTTTGATGACACTGGTACATTTTATGTATTTACTGAATTTTTTTTTGCTTGTGATACTTGACAGCAAAATGAAATAAATGGCCTTAGATCAAGGAATGTGGAGTTCACACAGCTAATAGTTGACTACCAAAGAAAAGTACGGGAAAGTTCAGAAACACTGCATGAATCTGAGGAGCATTCTCGGAAATTAAATATGGAGGTAATAATTATATCACCTGGAGACATCAATTTGGTTCTTTTTGAAAGTTATGAACTCTACATGTTTCTTAACAGGTATCTGTTCTCAAGCATGAAAAGGAGATGTTGTCAAATGCTGAAAAAAGAGCTTGTGATGAAGTTCGTAGTATGTCAGAGAGGGTCTATCGTCTGCAGGTTTGGAGAGTATAACACAGTTTGCTGTTATGATCAATGTTATAAATGTCCTAAACTTTCCCACTGTATGCAGGCCAGCTTGGAAACTATTCATAGTGCAGAAGAGGCCCGTGAGGTCTGATCTGATTTTATTTATATGCACTTTTTCTATTTTGATTTTTTATGATTATTGCATATGTTTTTTTGGTACCACAGGAAGCAAGAGCTGCTGAGAGAAGAAGACAAGAGGAATATATAAAACGAATAGAGGTGTGTTTTGATTTGACAGATTTATGTTTTTTGTCTTTATCTAATGTGCAGTGAGGTGTGTTTTGGTAAAAAGAACTTCTAATACTTTTTCACTGCTTAAGGAGTTTATTAGAGTTGCCTATTTGCTGCGCAAAATGCATCTGTGGTGTGAACATCAGGGCCTCTTCCACGTTGCCTTATTGTTCAGTCATCCATAAATACTCTTGGAGTTTTAGTGACTAGCTTTTTTTTTTTTTTTTTCGGTACAACGGAAATTTAAATACTGGAGATGGGGGAGGGAGGGTCATTATGCCACTAGTGGCTTGGCCAACCAGGCCAAGCCTCACGGGCGTTTTAGTGACTAGCTTTTATTTGGATACTGTTTCAGATGATAACTGCAGCTTGCTTCAACTGAATGTACTTGGATCAACTTGTTTGTGGGTTTAGCCAGTATATAGTCTTTATATTTGAAGAATTTTAAAGAAAACAAGCTAGTGAAAAAAGATAGTTTTGTTGTGTGGGAATTCTTTAGTGTTGTGATGCTAGCAGGAATCCAGACACTTTTGAAGCAGCATTAAACCCTTACTTATAACCGATGAATAAGAAATAAATGTAATACATTATACATTTAATTTTTTTATTCAAAATCAAATTTAATTTAATTATAATGCCTTAAACTTAAAGCCAGACATAAAAGATCATTCACAAATTAAATTAAACTAAAATCTGCAGCATTAGTTTAGTGAGTGCTTGATTTGAAGTTCTATAACGTGCAATAAATAATCTGCATTTGCAAATGTTTTTCATATAATATATATACACATGGACACACTTATGCAGAGGGAATGGGCTGAGGCCAAGAAAGAGCTGGAACAGGAGCGAAATAATGTTAGATGTCTCACATCGGACCGTGAAGAAACTTTGAAAAATGCGATGAGGCAAGTTGAAGAAATGGGATCAAAATTGGCTAATGCATTGCAAGCTGTTTCGGCTGCTGAGACTAGGGCTGCTGTTGCTGAGGTATTCGTTCATGTTCAAATAATATGGCAAAGTGTGTATATATATATATATATATATATGGAGGTTGTCTGGATGCTGTTTTTTGATCATTGTTTGTCAGGTAAAACTTTCTGACTTGGAGAAAGCAATGAAAACTTCAGATGCAAAGGTGAGTTAGTTTTCGAATCGTCTAAATTTTATTTTAATGAGAACAACGATGCTGATTTAAAACATCACATGCTTAGTTTGGCAATAGTAATAGCCTTTAGTATAATTATATGATATATTGAGATTTTGAACATCTTGTTATAGTTGCTAAAACATCATTGATGGAGAATATTGTTGAGTAAAGTTTGGCTTCATTTTCTATGATTTGTTATTGATGGTTTCACGCAATCTAAACCCAATCATTCTTCTTCTTCATATGCTGCCTACTTGTGCAGATTGCTAATGTGGATGATGGTGGTTTTCCTTCCTCTATTTCAACTACTGAGGTCAGGATTGTTGGTTTGACAGATTTGATTCTATGATTTTTTTTATTTGTGTTGATGCATAAATCAGTCTGGCGTTCTATGGTTTCTACATATCTGGAAATTTGTTTTGTCTGACCCATCAATGAAGATATAACTATTTTCTTATCAAGAAGTCCATTATCAATAGCTTTGTCGTGTAATTTAAATTTCTAGCTGTCTCTGGTTAGCATGCAATTACTTCAAACAATTAATATATGCTATGAGGATGGACTTCTTATTGCGCTTGGTAAACGATTGAGGGAAAGCTTTGTGATGTAATGGGATGAAGAACTCAAATACAATAAACTACAAGTTTTTTTTTTTTTTTTTTTTTTTTTTGAGCATGAATAAACTACAAGTTATTCCATTGCTTTTTATTAAATTTTTCCAAAATGACCTTTAGTCATCTTGATTCTAAATTGTGTAATTGTCATCCAATGGTTCAATGGATGTGAACATTTTAATTGTGCTTTACAGGCTTTTGTGTTAGTTGATAAATCACATATGGCTTAACCACTTTCTAGTTGAAATAGTACTGATAGTGAAATCATTATTTTCTCTGGTAGTTATAAAAGCATTTGATCTAACACTTTTCTTCTCTTTCTTTTTTGGTTGAATGTGCCCCAGGTTGTTACAGATTTGTTAATGGCAAAAGAGGAGATCGAAAAATTAAAAGTGGAAGCACGGGCTAACAAGGAGCATATGCAACAGGTGCTTGCTTGAGTCGTGATGTTTTTGTTATTTACGTTCTTAGTAACTTAAAAGAGTTCTGTCAATAAATAAATAAATAAATAAGTAAGTAAATAAACAAAAGAGTTGCATGCTTTCTGCAGTATAAAAGTATAGCAGAGGTAAATGAAGCTGCGTTAAAGCAGATCGAGGCAGCTCATGAAATGTTTAAGATTGAGGTATTTCACAGCTTCTTTTGAGTATCAAGAGCTGAATTTCTATTACTATATTTATACACATGCACATGCATGCATCTGAGTAGGTTAAATATTTACAGTCAGAAAAGTTGAAGGAATCATTAGAAGGTGACATTCGATCACTTAGAGAGAGAATCACTGAGCTTGACAATGAATTAAAGCTGAAGTCTGAAGAAGTGGTCTCTTCTGCTGCTGGAAAAGAAAATGCTCTTGCTTCTGTATTGGCAGAAACAGCTAGTCTGAAGGAAGAAAACTCAAATAAAATGTGAGAAGCACTGACTGCATAATATAATTTGATATCAGTATCCCTGCGGTTAACTAATGCTAGGCCTTATGATGTAGCTCTCAAATTAGGGATTTGGAAATTCAAGTTTCTGCTCTGAAAGAAGATTTAGTGAAGGAACATCAGCGCTGGCGTGTTTCTCAAGATAATTATGAAAGACAGGTCATTTATTGTTCTTCAATTAAGTATTTGAAACTTTTCATACTTTAATATGTAATATGGCAGTAACTATTGCATTTCTATGATAGAATGACTGGATTATTGTTCTTTAGCATTAATCTTGAGTCTGGTACAATTTATTGTTGCCGCTTGACCTTTTTACTTTGTTGGTATTTTGAGGGACTTGTAAGTTATATTGCATGCATGTGATCATTCTAATTCGTTGGAAACTTCTCCATTTAGAGATAAGAGTGTTCAGTTTATGCAGTTTAACAAGGATTAGTAGGTGTTTAGGTTTAGTAATAAAATTGATGTCCTTTTCACATCTGATATGGTCTCTTTGATGGATGAGCTAAAGTTTTAAATCAATTTTGGGTGATTTTGAGTAGTATTTTATTTTTTTAGGTTGTTCTACAATCGGAGACAATTAAGGAGTTGACAAGAACATCGCAAGCTTTGGCCTCTGTCCAACAGGAATTGTCTGACCTGCATAAATTGGCAGATGAACAGAAAAATGAATATGTAACCTTCCTGAACTATTTGTCCTTCTATTTCTCAATTTGGCATGGTTCTGGTGCAGTGCTTTGTCTTTTCTGGTTGTCCAATGCTTTCTCACTTTTCTATTGTATTGTCTCTCGGGCTCTCTGTTATCAAATAACTTAACAGAATGAAGCTGAATGTTCAATGGTACTCGACCTGCAACCTTGTAAATGTCCTTTTTTTTTTGCTTGGGGACATTTGTGGGAGGCAGTGGTGACAATTGTTTTTGAAAACAATGGCTTTGGTATTGTGGTACTGACTGCTCAGATGGCTGGTTATGCATAATATTCTCTTTAGGGAATTTCTTTTGGGTCGGAATTTTAATAGACAGTAAAGGGGCTGAGTTGAACTATGTGAATGCTGAAGTAGTGAGAGAGGAGGGGAGAGCTCGAGGTAGAGTTATTCAATTTAACACATTGTTATGTATCCTCTTCTTTTAAAAATTAATTGATTGTTATAGTTTGAGCTTTCAAAGATGTACAAGAGTTGGTAGTATTTGACCAAGTTGGAAGTATTTTTTTCTAGTCATGCTCTGTATGTAGTGGGTGATATTACGAGCTGTTGATTTAAACATGCTTTAGCCTTTTTATTTTGTAGTATTTAAGACCTGCCATCATCAAGATATTTTTTTTTTTTCCATTTCATGAAGCTTGGTAATGTACGTAGCTGATATGATATCTAAATCTGTGCTACTGATTTGCAGAGTATAATGAAAGCTAATTGGGAGGCAGAGAAGTTATTGCTTGAGGAATCAAAAAAAACAGCTGAGAAAAAATCAAATGAACTTGACGAACAGGTCTCTGCTCAGTTTGTTTTATAATCTAACTTACTGCTGTCTCTTTGTTAAAACTGCATTGTTCTGAATTGCTTGTGAATGTGAAATTAAATGTGGTCACTAATGCACTGATCATAGTTTAACATTTGATACTTCTCATGTATGGGCCATACATATTGGCATTTTAATCAGACAATA
>CATIWO010124621.1:0-13135 GCA_949673435.1 Macaranga tanarius | reverse complement strand
TATTTCAATGCATAACTATGCATTTTTATATTTCTTGCAACGTGAATTAGTTCAACTGTATTTGAACTTTAGTGACAGTGATATTTTATGCTTTATAACACTAGTTTTTATTACTTTGGATCCAAATTTTTTAGGCCCAGCACAACGAGGCCCAATCCGAACTTACAATCCGAATTTGCCGACATTTCCGATATTTTTCGGCCTGCCGAACCGAACATATTTCAAACTACTTGGGTTCGGTTCGGTCCCTGTTAACAAGTAAAAATAACCGATCGGTTTGCCTATTTGCACACCCGACCCGAACCGACCCGCCCGATGCCCACTCCTACCTTGACTGATAATTATAATACCATATATAACAGATGTGCTCTGAAATTATTGATGTTATAAGAAGAGTATGCAAAAAAAATTGTATTCCCGCTCTTGATTCATTCTATTTATACAGTGTTTCTGAAGTAGAAAATAGAAAAATAAAGGCTAAAAACAAGAAACTAAAATAATAAAGGCAAAACGCTATTTATACAATGTTTCTGAACTAGAAAGTAGAAAAATAAAGGCTAAAAACAAGAAACTAAAATAATAAAGGCTAAACACAGAAACTAAAAGTATGGTAATATAAATCGAATTCTACGACTACTAAGACCAACCACAATGGGTGTAATAGAGGGTATAATGCCTTCTAGTACACCCAGCCTATGAAACTCTCACCATAGTGAGAGTATTATGAGTATGATGCGTGTAACAGTTATAACACACATAATGACTTCTACTTTTGCAATTTGCATAGCACTTTGTAGGGTCATGTTAATGTTAATGTTTTTGTTCATTTTTTTAGTTAAAGCTAAATATTTATATATCTTGAAATATTTTTGCAACGGTAAAGTGAATTTTTGAGTACTTGAACTCTACTTTTGCAACGTTAATTTCAGATCAATGGCAAAATGATTTTTGTAATAATTTTTTTTATTTTTAAATCTTACAATTTATTTTAAAAAGTTTTCTATATAAATATTGATAATATTTTTTCCACTATCACTCTATTTCTTCAACTGCTTTCTATTATTTTACACAACAAATATTACTTTGATTTCTATTTCCTCATCCTGAATGAGACTTTCAGTAATTTTAAAAATATATTTAATGCTCCAAATATAGAAAATTCATCTTCACAAAACCAAAACCATCAAAATTTTCAAATATTTCCAAATTTTTCATATTTTAGTATTCCTCCAAATATGCAAAATTATTCATATTCCCCACCTAATTCCAATTATTTACCAAATTTTCTATATCCATTTCCCATGTATCTGTACATGAAAATTTTGTGAATGAAAAATCAAAAATAAGAAAAATTGAGGAACAAATTGAGAACTTTATTAAACTTTGAGAAGCGGATTACAATCTTTAATAAAAATTCTAGTTACAAAGAATTTTAAATCCTCTAATTCAAATTTCAAAATAATCATGTGCTTTAAGGGCTTAGTAGCTTGATCTTGAAATAAATATGAATTTGATGTAGAGTTTTGATGAATAACACATTGATGATCTTGTAGAATTTGAAGAACACCTTAATAATCTTGTAAAAAATTTGGATTTAATGAAAAATTTAGATGAAAAATACCTTGAATGATCTTTATAGAGATTGAAGAACACCTTAATGATTTTGTAGAGAATTTGAGTTGTAATTTTGGCAGAGGTTTAATATTTATGTTGTTGATGATTTGAAGAATAGTTATAGAGGTAGTGTGGCTGTAACAAAGTTCCATAACTCT
The DNA here is from genome assembly GCA_949673435.1 of Macaranga tanarius. NCBI lineage: Eukaryota > Viridiplantae > Streptophyta > Magnoliopsida > Malpighiales > Euphorbiaceae > Macaranga > Macaranga tanarius. The sequence goes on along the minus strand of CATIWO010124621.1, from coordinate 11,363 downwards.
AATGGTAGGATCGATTTTAACTAGGTTTGATGCAATTTGATTGACTCATATGTTAAAGGAAGTTAAGCTGTAGAATAGCCACAGAATACGTGGTCCATATTAGAGATTGATTTTCTATTATTTATTTCCTTATCTGTATATGATTTAGCTTAATCATAGGCTTTAGAATAGGATTATTGTGTATCACCACCTGTATATATATACCTGTAATGATTATTCGTTTAAGATACATAAAAAGACATTCACCACACCATTTGTTTTATTTTCATGGTATCAGAGCCATTACTCTGGGCATCAAAAGAAAACATAATACTGTTTCCTAGCCGAATTCCATGGGAGACGATAAACCAAGAGGCACGGCTTCAGGAGCAAAATGGGACAATCCCAATCATCAACTTTATCTTCATCATTCGGATCAACCTGGAGCCATTCTTGTGCCACAGCCTTTGGTTGAAGATAATTACAGCACATGAAAACAATCCATGACTATGGCCTTGATAGTCAAAAATAAGATTGGACTCATAGATGGTTCAATCAATGAGCCAAGTGAAAGAAATTTAGACGAGCATCAACAATGGAATCGCTGCAATAATTTAGTAAAGACTTAGCTGCTGGGATCTATGTCTAAAGAGATTGCTGGTAGTGTAATCAATTGCAAAAACGCTAGACAAATATGGCTGGAATTGCAGGAGAGGTTCTCACAAGTGAACGTGGTTGAGCTATTCAACATTGAAAATGAAATTCATGATTGTGTGCAAGGCAGCATGTCTATGGGATCTTATTTCACCAAACTAAAGGGACTATGGGATGAGCATGAAGCAATTTGTACTTTTCCTATATGCACTTGTGGATCAATCAAAGAGGTGGCTGTATATTTGGAAACACAGAAAACTATGAAATTTCTCATGGGTCTCAATGAATCATATGCAGGTGTTCGGAGTAATACCTTATTACTAGATCCATTACCCACGGTGAATAAAGCATACTCCCTAGTACTCATCCATGAGAAATAAGTAGAAGCGACAACCGGAAAGAGTCAAGACCAACCAGAAGCTGCTGTCTTTGCCGTAAAGAATTCAGATCGCAAGACTGAAGATGAGCAAAAGTGTAACAAGATAAATCACACCACCAAAAATTGTCGTGCACATCTCAAATGCAGTTTTTGCGGCTGGAAAGGACACACAGTAGAATTTTACTGCAAAAAAAAAAGCAGCAATTGAGGATAATGCAACAATTTTGAAGGGAAATCAAGCTGCGTATCTAACTGAAAAGAAAAAGACAAGCTTTCCATTCACGGCTGAAGAGTGCAGACAAATACTAGAATTGTTGAGATCCAAAACCTCCTCTGTAAATCATATTAGTAATTGCTCAACTCATGATGAACTTTCAGGTAAAGCTTTTTCACTTATCCTTAATGGAAAAAGAAATACTTGGATCTTTGATAGTGGGTGTACAGACCATATGGTTTATGATCAGAACTTATTTACACACTCGAAGCCTGTCAAAAATCGTACCGTGGAATTGCTAAATAGTTCAATGGCACAAGTGACTCATATTGGCACAGTAGCTCTATCTCCAGATTTAATCCTTGATAATGTTTTGTGTATTCTATATTTCCATCTGAATTTAATTTCAATTAGGAAGCTGACCCGTAATTCATCTAATATAGCCATTTTCTGCAACAATATTTGCTTTGTCCAGGACCTACGCTCGAGGAAGACGTTTAGGACGGGAATTGAATGAGAGGGCCTTTACTATCTCGATCAAGCCAACAAAGGAATGTGTAATCACATCAAAGCCTCAAATCCGTCTTTTTGGCACCAACGTCTGGGGCATCCATCTTCTAAAGTCACTCAATTATTTAATTCTTCATGTTTCTGAAATAAAGCTTGTAATACAGACAAGTGTTTGATTTGCCCTCTGGAAAAACAAACAAGACTTCATTTTTCTTCAAGTTCCATCACTACTGAATCTAGTTTTGATTTGATACATGTTGACATTTAGGGTGGTTACAAAGTTGCTTTAGTCTCAGGTGCAAAATATTTTCTTACTATTGTTGATGACTATACTAGATGCACATGGATTTACCTTATGAAACATAAATCAGATGCTGGAAATCTTTTGGTCAATTTTGTCAACATGGCTGAAAATCAATTCAATTCCAAAGTAAAAATCATTCGCAGTGACAATGGCCCAGAATTCAGACTTGAAACTTTCTATGCACAAAAGGGCATTATTCACTAAACCAGTTGCATCAATACACCATAGCAAAATGGTGTCGCTGAACGAAAACACATATACTTGTTAAATATGGCACGTGCCCTCATTATTCAAGCTAGTCTTCCTCATCATTTTTGGGGGGATGCCATCCTTACTTCAGCCTATCTCATAAACCGCACACCAACTCCTCTCATATAAGGCAAAACCCCATATGAAAAGCTATTTAACAAAGTTCCAAACTACTCACATTTATGAGTATTTAGTTGTTTGTGTTTTGTTTCCACTCATGCCCAAAACCGTTGAAAATTTGATCCTCGAGCATCACGTTGCATTTTTCTTGGATATCCTTATGGGAAAAAAGGGTATCGTGTTTATGATATTACTCAGAAAAAGGTATTAGTCTCAAGAGATATCATTTTCTTTGAGAATATTTTTCCTTTCCAGAATTCTAAAGATTCCGCTGCACCACAAAAAGATTCAGAACTCTTATTTCCAAATCCATATTCAAACCTTGATTTCGACCCTTTACCTGAGTCCTCATCTCATACCAACACCAATGAACCACCAAAAATTGACATAACCATCAATGGGCCTGCTTCTCCCAACATCTCTTCACCAAATATGTCGCCACCATCATCAAATATAATAAATATGCCAGCTGTTACACCACCCCGGCGTGGAAGTCGCGCTATTAAAGCTCCACGATATCTACAAGACTTCCATATCGAGATGGCCCTCCCTTCAAGGACTGAACCAACGTCATCCATAAGCTTGGTTCAATATTCAGGTACTATTCATCTGCTATCCCAATCTTTATCTTATACCAAACTTTCCCAAGCTCATAAAATATATGCTACTAAACTGTCTCTCCACAAAGAACCTGCTAGTTATTCACAGGCTGTCAAAGATCCAAAATGGTGTACAGCTATGCAATAAAAAATTTTTGCTTTACAAAATAATGGGACTTGGAGTTTAGTAACACTGCCATCTCATAAGAAACCAATCGGCTGTAAATGGGTATACAAAAGCAAATTAAAGGCTGGTAGGATGGTGGAGAGATACAAAGCACGATTGGTGGCTAAGGGTTACAGTCAAATTGAGGGCATTGATTACAGGGAAACTTTCACACCTGTGGCTAAATTAGTTACAGTTCGTGTCTTGCTTAGTGTAGCAGTATTGCATGGTTGGCATTTACATCAATTAGATGTTAATAACGCATTTCTGAATGGTGAGCTGGATAAAGAAGTATACATGTCTTTGCCTCCTGGTTTTGGATGAAAGGGGGAGACTCATGTTTGTAAACTTCATAAATCACTATACGGATTGAAACAAGACTCTCGATAGTGGTTTATAAAGTTATCCAATACACTCAAAGCTACAGGATTCCACTAGTCCCTTTTTGATTATTCTTTGTTCGTTCGACAATGGCAAGGTACCTTTTTGGCATTACTTGTGTATGTTGAAGATGTGATATTGGCTGGAGATAATTTGTAAGATATAGAAGAAACTAAACTTATCTTATCCAAGCAATTCAAACTTAAAGACTTGGGAAAGCTTAAATATTTCTTCGGCATAGAGATTGCAAGGTCAAGGTAAGTAATCAGTTTATCATAACGAAAATATGCTTTGGAAATTTTAGAAGATGTTGAGTTCTTAGGTGCTAAACCTTCTCATTTTCCGGTAGATTAAAATTTGTCACTCACGCAATCAGATGGAGAACCGTTAAATGATGCATTAGCTTACAGAAGATTAGTAGGGAGGTAAGTTTATCTCACCATAACTAGACCAGACCTCACTTATATTATTCATGTGTTGAGTCAGTTTATGGACAAACCTAGACAACCACACTTAGATGCAGCACACAAAGTCCTTAGGTATATCAAACATACTCCTGGACAAGGTATTCTATTACCATCTACAGATTCTCTTCAATTAAAAGCATTTTATGATGCTGATTGGGCTCGTTGCAAGGATACGAGAAGGTCAATTACAGGTTTTTGCATCTTGTTTGGTCAAGCACCAATTTCTTGGAAGATAAAGAAACAGACAACGCATCTCATTCAAGTGCTGAAGCAGAGTATCGTTCTATGGCTACTATATGCTGTGAGATCATATGGTTAAAAAACATCTTAAAAGACTTAGGAGTAAGTCATTCGCAGCTAGTGAATTTATACTGCGATAATCAAGCAGCCATACATATAGCCGCAAATCTAGTCTTTCATGAGTGAACTAAACACATAGAGATAGACTGTCACTTAGTGCGTGAAAAGATTCAAAATGGAATGATTCAGACGGCTCACATTCACACTCTAGATCAGCCAGCAGATTTATTTACCAAGCCTTTGAGCACTGTGCAGTTTGAAGTTTTACTCAACAAGTTGGGTGTCATTAACATACACTCCAACTTGAGGGGGAGTGTTAAAGGAAGTTGAGCTGTATAATAGCCACAGAATACGCAGTCCATATTAGAGATTGATTTTCTATTATTTCTTTCCTTATCTGTATATGATTTAGCTTAATCATAGGCTTTAGAATAGGATTATTGTGTATCACCACAGTATATATATACCTGTAATGATCATTCGTTTAATATAATGTAAAAGACATTCACCACACCATTTATTTTATTTTCATATATTATTAAGTGAAGTAAAGTTGACCATATATTGATACATTTTACAATGAGTTATAAGTTATTTTTATTATTTTTTGTTATTATAATTTAACACTCCATATTATTTTAAAATTTTGACATTAAAAAAAGTGAAGGTGTTTCCGCCATCAAGGCATTGTAGAAGTGCCCCCAATATTAATACTCTTCTCAAAAAAATTGTCCAAATTTCAAAGTGAAATCAGAAAATAAAAAATTGACCAACAAATACATTACTGGTACACAAACGCGTACCAGTTGGACTGTCCACGTGCATTATATTTAATAACTAAAATCTATATTGTTTTCATAAGATTTCCAGAGCATGGTTTTTTTTATCATTATTAAACAATCAGAGCATGGTATCATGTATGCTTTGTAATATATTAAAGGGTTATTTGAAAAAAAAAACTAACTTTTAACGTTTTTTTACAATTCAATCACAATTTTTTAATTTCGAAAATTTAAAACGCACATTTATAAAAATTTTACAATTCAAAATACCGATTTAAAATTCGAAAAATTATTACTTATACAGCAACCGGAGCTTATATTGATTTTCCATGTCAAAGGAGGACTTATCCCATATCAAAACTCACTATTTCATCCTATCAAAATACAGTTAGGCATAATTATTTGCTCCATAATTTAACTATGTAAGTTAGAATGATGACGATGATGAATAGTTATAATGAAATTAAGACTAAATATTAGATATATAGAGGCAGCGGGAAATGAGATTTACGAAGTTAGTGTTAGAGATCGTAATAAAGAAATTCAAAGAAGCTCGATGTTAGAGGTTAGGATAAATTTGGGTGATAAGTGTAAATTTGGTAAGGTTAAATGAAAAGAAAGGAACTCACATATGATGTGGCATTTTAAACGAGGTGGTAAAGTAACCAAGTCAACATATAACCACTAAGTGATTGGTGATTGCCTCTTAAATAGAATTACAATTTAAAATACTGATCTAAAATTTGTAAAATTATTGCTTACATAGCAACCGGAAATATATTGATTTGCCATGTCAAATGAGAACTTATCTCATATCAAAACTGTAACATCCATGACCTCGGGATGACTAGTCGGTGTGATTAAGTGATAATATTTATTATTTATTTTGATGGAGAATAACTCAATTAAAGGATTAAATTGAAAAGAAAAAGGGCAAGATTAAATTAAATTAAAGAAAGTTAAGGAAAGACTAAAGATGAAGGAGTGAAGAGTTTAAGGACTGAAACAAAAATATATTTTTAAACTTAGAAAAAAGGAGTTGCTATAGTAAAAAGAAAAAAAGAAGAAGAAGAAGAAAGAAAACGGTGGAAGAAGAAGAAAAATAAAAATAAAAAGAAATGGTGAAGAAGAAGAAGATGATGAGAGGGAGCTGAGATTGGATTATTTCTAGGAATTCTTATGAGTGAAATTTTTATCAATTTCTCTTCTTATGGTTCAATTTTTCAATTTGAAATATTGTTTTAAATAAGGTTGATTCTTGAATTTTGAATTCTAAAAGTAGAATGTTAAAGTATGTAAAATACATCAAATAGAAGCTAATAATGTGTCAAAACAAGTAAAACATGTATTGAAATGAGTTTTGAAACATTTTAGTTGATAATATGGTGATTATATATGGAAATTTGGTTATTTCGAGTGCAGAATGCGTCTGCAAGTCGAACAGGCGACGCCTGATCGACCTAGCAGCGCCAGTACACTAAGGAGGTGCCTTAGTACTGAGGAGGCATCTCAGTACTGAGGAGGTACTTCAGTGCACTGAGGAGGCACCTCAGTAGCACTGAGGAGGAACCTCTATAGTCTGTGCCTGTGATAAATTGGACTTAAATATAAAATTTTACAACCTAACTTTAACCAAAAGCATGTCAATACCCATATAAACACTTACACTTTAATTGACTCAAAATGGGTTAAATGGAACCTGTTTTACTAAAGATATGTGAAATTTAGTTATAGATACATGTAACTATGGAATTGAGTTATTTAAGTAAACTTAGAGTTAGTGTGCATTCCTTACTTTGAAAAGTAAAGGATACTTGAAGGATTAATACCAAATCTTAACGACAAACACAAATGATATCAAATCCTAATCAATCAAAATATTATAAGGTTAATAATTTTAAGGTTATTAAATTACAAAGCATGATAACATCCGATAAACTTTTAAGTCTACAAATATAAAGACTAAATTCATGTTAGATGATAAATCAAACCGAGAAAGTATCTGTACACATAAATTTCGTGTATGAAAAATCACACAAAGAAATTGAGAAGTTTATTAAATTTGAGAAAAGTGGAGTACAATCTCTAATAATGTTCTTATTACAAAGAATATGGATCCTCTGATTCAAATCTCGTAATAACCACATGCTTTAAAGGCTTTGTAGCTTTAAGAGCTTTATAGCTTGATCTTGAAATAATTTGATTCAAGGGCATTATAGCTTAATCTTGAAACAATTCGATTCAAGGGCTTTGTAGCTTAATCTTGAAGAAACTCGATTCAAGGGCTTTATAGATTAATATTGAATTGAATATGAATTTGATGAAGAACACTTTGATGATCTTGTAGAATTTGAAGAACACCTTGGATGATCTTGAAATAACTTAATTCAAGAGCTTTTTACAGCTTGATCTCGAATTAAATTTGAATTTGATGAAGAATGCCTTCTGATGAGTTTGAAATAACTTGATTCAAGGGCTTTATATAGCTTGATCTTGAATTAAATATGGATTTGATGAAGAACACCTTGAATGATTTTATCAAACTTGAAGAAAACCTTGATGATCTTATAGAGAATTTGAGTTTTGCTTTTGGTTGAGCTTTAATGCTTATTTTAGGATTGATTTTAACTACATTTGATGTAATTTGATTGGCTCAATTACATCATTATTGAAATAAATAATAATTTTAATTATTATCTATTTATTATTATCTTAATGACATGTTTGAAATAATTTGATTGGTCATTAAAATAATTTAATTAAGATAATAAACCAAAATATTTGATTGGTCCAGAAATCTTTATAAATTTATTAGACTAAAATATTTAATCAGCCTAATTAAATTATTTAATAAACTAAAAATATTTTCTTGGTCTAAAAATAATTTATAAAAATTTACATATCTACAGTATCAAAATAAGTAAATGAGTTATAAACTAAAGTAAATAGCATGTTCCAAACGTGAATGGAACCGAATTCTATAAGATTGAAGATGTGATATTATAATATTAAGTAAATGTATACATATATATATATATATACAAACTTTATCCCTTTTTGAAATGATTTCATAACTTAAGAAATAGAGAAGTTAAAGCGAGAATGCTACAACATCTAAATTTTAAAGTGAATATGAAAAGTATTCAAGTCTTCGATATAGAGACTAAAGATATAAAATGCTCTAATGACATTAAACATGAGAATGATCTTGGAATTACAATAATAATTTTCAAATAAGAATGACATTGATGGTTTACAAAAAGTGACATTTGAAGAATGATATAATAATGAGCACAAATAATATGATACTAAGAAATAGTAAGTCCATGTCAGGGACATAACAGGGTAGATAGATAAGTACAGCCGATACCTATAGATATAAGACCATTCCTAAGGCATATGTATAATCGCTGCCTGTGTAGCACCCTCCAGGTACCACATACAAGTGTCCAAACAAACAAACAACCACGTGGCATAAGAAAAAATTTTCTGATGAAAGATATGCATTTTTATATAAAAACTCTTATTATATATACATTGTACATTTGATACATACATAACTTTATATCAAAATAGATTCATGATTTAATACAAATGTCCTAATGCCAAAATGATCAATGTTCATGTAGATGGAGATGTCGACACCAAGCCTACTTTTCTAACCCACCTGAGCTTATGACTAAACTCACTTCAAGCTTTCAATCAACAAACATCAAGATAGGCTATCTATCAAAGCTTGAAAACTACAATTGCAAAGGAATGAGCTTGCGACTCAATAAACAATTATTAAGATAATCGAACATATAGTTCTCCTCAAGAAGTAATTAAGGAATAATATAGAATTAACTTGCTTCACGACAAACTATAAAAAAATAGTTTACTCATAAGGCTTATCTAATATAAAACATTCACTGGAGTGCATTGAAATCAAGTTCGGTGTCCAAAATTTAGAAAGAACAAACTGGTGAACAATCGGGAGTGTGCCGACTTGAGCTGGCGTGCCGAGTCGAAACAGCAACCCTTGGTGCCGACTCGGCACTTGATGCCGAGTCACTCCTTCGCTGGTGCTGACTCGCCAATGTGGCTGCCAATTCGGACTCCCGTGCTGATTCGGCACAGAGGCCATGCGTGCCGAGTTACACTTGACTCGGCACGGTGTGCCGAGTTAGCATGCCTTGTAGGCATTCCTTCCTTGCACCTTACACATTTTGACCTCTATGTGCGGGCATTTCACACGGCCGTAATTAAAACAAACACATGACCGTGTCCAAACCTATGCAACATTCAAATACCATAAATATATATACAAATACCAAATCTCAATTATTAATGTCTCAAAAAAAACCTCAAGTTACATCATTCTAAGTAAACCATAACAAAATCCTCACATTCAATCTACAAACATAATTCTCACATTCAACATGTATGCAAATATGGTGCAATAATGTATGTTTATACAAGTTAGTATCTAGATAGATCTTTCCTCACACCAATTCCTCACACTTAGCCTCATTGGCTATTTTTCTCAAAATTCATCATCAATCAAATGGCCATTAGTGAGACTATCTACCCGGCTCAGTCTCACTTGGGTAGCTATACGCCCGACTCAGCTTGCCCATCTCACATAGTATTTTAATATCACTCAAATAGCTATTAGTGAGACTATCTGCCTGGCTGAGTCTCACTTGGGTAGCTATATGCCCGGTTCAGCTTGCCCATCTCATACTTACACATCCTCACATTATCACATAACCTCACTTTCCTCACATATTTCACCTTCAACTAAAATATTGCACAACCAACATAACATAATGGTATTCCATGCAAAATACATCTCAATAAGTCATCATAACAACCATTCACTAATATTCCATCAAAGCTCATTTTCACAACATTCATATACACAATACATATGTATAATTATATCAATATAATACAATACCCTTTTCATTTCTCATCATTTCCTTTCTTTATAGGGAATCACAATTCCCTTTCTCATAAGCAATTCATATCAATTTATACCACATCAAGTAGCTTGTACTCATAGGTGCCAATATTCACAATCCATCGCTACATGTTATAGTTCAAAATAGCATACTCTTTTTAGTATAGTTATGTCTTTGTTTTATTAGCTTTTTATCCATGATTGTTTGATTTTTATATTATTTTGTTTATTTTATTAATTTATTTGACTTTGTATTTATTTTGTGTTATTATAGGTGTTTTTATATATATTGCATGTATGGAAGCTATCAAAGAATGAAGAAGGAAGGAGGCTTTATGACTCGGCAACAAAGTGCCGAGTGGTACTTGAGAATTGCTCTTGCCGACTCAAAGTGCTATTTTTTCCAACTCAAAGTGCCATCCTTGCCGACTCGTTAACGTCCCTAAAGAAGTCATCTTTACCGACTCAACCTTGCATCCTTGTTGAGTCGTATCTATAATGAGCCTTGCCGACTCAATTAATTCTTGCCAACTCAACCTTGCATCCTTAACGAGTCACGACTGGGGATGAAGATGCCGAGTCAAGCTTGACTCGGCATGGTGTTGATGACTCGGTACTACACCTTTTCAATACACATTTTCTGTATATTTACTTATTTTGAAGAGGCACGAAGAAGGGATGTTTGGACACCTATAAATACATGAGTTTGGCTTTGTTTTTAGGGATGAAAAAAATCACTTAGTTTTTGTATAAACATTATTAGAAAATATTAGTAGTTATTTTTATCAAAAACAACCCGAAAACAAAAGAAGACTAGCCGAGAATTCAAAGAAGGCATATTTGGACATCAAGCGAATCCTAGAAGAAGTAGTGAGGGGTTTATTCATTCAATCTCTCTCTTGTTTCGATATATATTTATGTGATGTTATAATTTTTTTCTTTGTTGTTCTTTGATCATTAATATGTATATTGGCTAAGTCTTTTGTATGTAGAACTTCAATGATAAATTAATATAAGAACTACATTTTCTTTATTTCTTATTATTATTCGGTTGATTTAATTTTAATTATGTTTTTCATTGTGTTATATATGTTTGATCACTATATATAACTTGTTAATCAATTATTTATAATAAGAATTGGAATAATTTGGTGGATGTATAATTGAAATTGCTTAAAGTTTAGAATAAAATTGGAGAGAATAATTTCACTTTAAGGGAATTAAGAATTAATATAAATTTATTGTTTTTTTATTTATCTCTGCAAATTCATGAGAATGATTGTGGATTTTAAGTAAAAATACCCTTGATTGACA